>JBBPBX010074361.1:0-17597 GCA_038048925.1 Garcialebias charrua
CCTGGTTAACCAATTAAAATAACAGCAATCAAAAAAGAGAAAAACAGCAACGAAACCCAAAAGAAAATCAGCCTCTACGTTCATTACGTAAAATTTAGATTTGAATGGATTCCCTGGTTAAACTCAAATGACGGCATTGGAATACAGAAGCTTCCGCAATCAAACACTCCTTGACAACGGCAGAGGTTGATAAAATATGGACATTATTATTGGTTGGCCTGTTAGCGTTCATTTAAATAAAGCAAATTGTCACCAAATGACGCATCAGATATTTGATGTTTTTTTGCAAAGAGAGAGCGCTATGCACAACTGAGAGGTCTATGTTAGAGACGTTGTGAGTTGGTTGACAGTGCATCTTGTGCCAAAGTTATAGGTTCAACGTGTTGTCAGAGTTTTACGTCTGGGTTGTTCCCGTTTTCATAGCTGGCAAACTGATGTAATTATTGTTGTGGTTTCTATCAAGCTGAGAGGTATTTATTGGTTAATTGTTCTATTTGTCGAGCTGCGGTAAGGCCAGCAGCTCTATTGTTTTTGTTGTAGCCTTAAGTATGAACATGTGTGAACTTGCTCTGTATATTTTCTCATTAAAAGCCTTCATAAGCCCAGTCTCCTGGGGAATCTCAGGTTCTGTCTTCCTAGCAGATTTGCACAAGGATTTAATTTATACTTGTTTTAAAAATATCCATGTAAAAAAGCAATTGTTCTTGTTCTTACTCATTTCATATACCGTATTTTCTGGACTTTAAGTCGCACCTTTTTGCCTAATTTGCATGCCCTGCGACTTATAGAGAGGTGCGACATGTTTATGGATTTTTCCCTATATTTTTAGACCAATTTTTGGCTCAGATATGACAGTTTTTCCATTTTGGCAAAAATGGTGCAGTACCACCTTTGTCCGCTAGGGTACACCAACCGTTCCCACCTCATGTGTCCGATGAGAGCCTCCTCTGGACGGATTCAGTCTGTCGCAGCCCGGCCTCCTGCTCTGGTGGTATGAACTAGCTACTTCGCAGTTAGCTCAGTGTTTGTTAGCAAAATAGGTCAAGAACCACAGGACAGATTTTTTTTCAATCTTACAGAAAGTAATCACTAGATGTACATTTACAAACTGTTAGCTGTTGGAGTTATTTGAGATAAAATTCGATGTTTTATAGACGTAAATGTGTCGCGGTTAGCTTTGTTGTTTTTCGTTGTACTTTTTCAAAGCGAAAAATTTAAATCCAGCAGATTTGACCATTATGTGAATTTATGAAGGAACGGTTAAGCTAAGACACATGTTTGCTATAATTTTCAGCAGACAAATAATTGTTTTTACCGTGTTAATCTTGTGAAAAGTCCTTCCGTGCATGCTTCTGTGGTTGTCATTTTCAGCAGGGCAAATGACGCGCTGACGTGTCGCTTAGCGGTGACGCATAATAGATGCGACTTATATAAAGGTGCAACCTGTTTATGGATTTTTCCAATTTATTGACAATAATTGGACAAAGCGACTTAAATAAAGGTGCGACCTGTTTATGAATTTTTCCAATTTATTGACAATAATTGGACAAAGCGACTTATATAAAGGTGCAACCTATAGTCCAGAAAATACTGTATCCATGTTACATCAAATACAAGCATTAAAACACCAGCAGAAGTGGAAGTGTACTTTTAAGCACAACCAATGACTTTTTTGGACAGTCTGGGTTCCCTCTTTTCAGTGAAGTGCTGCAAAGTTCAGACTTAATGCAATGTTTGAATTCATGCAAAACTTAATATGTTTAAAGGAAGCTCTTTTGGGCATCAGAGTTTTGTATGATACCTAAGATTTATTGAGGGCCCAAGATCATCTAATTTTCTTTGAAGCAAATGTAACTTGGTTCCTGCTTCCAGCTCAGTCAATACAAATGTTGCACAGTTCTGTACAATCATCATGGTATGGTTGACAGAATTGTCCAATGCCAGTGTTGTTTGTTGAGTGGGCTGATGATTTATGTGAAACTAGAACTGAACGTTTGGTCAGAAGAGCTTGACAACAGGAAACAACATTTCTTTTGTTGTGAAGGTTTTCAGCCAGAGGATGGGCCCTTGTGTTGTGACTGTACCAAGAGAGAAGGTTAATTATGCAGCAAAATACAAATACATATTTTATCTCAGCATTTTTTAACTAGAAACTAGATTAAAAAAAACATGTTATCTAAAGTAGTAAGCTTGACTACACTGTAGTGGCATTACACTTAGTGTAATCTACAAAATAAATGCTATCCATGTGACAAAATACACAGACTAAGTGTGGCTTTACTGTCCAACGACAGCACACGTCATAGTTTCTGATGACTAAAGCATGTTCTTATAAATGAAAGAACAATTTATTAGCATTTAGTATTTAATGGCCTGGTCCCAAACAAGCTGTAATACTCCAGACTTTGTTCATGCTCATGTAAAAGAATGGAATTTGTTTTTGAGTCAACGCCGTGTTTGGTTGGATGCCTTTTCCTAATTTCCTTCAAAACTGGAACACATTGATCCATCCTGCAGTCAGCTGCAACACTGTTTTGGCTTCTTCCTTGTTCCTTGACTTCTGCTTTACAGTTTTTATGTAGCACCAATGTAAAAAAAAAAGACCTCAGAAAAAGAAAATTGTTAAAAATAAAAAGCCCATGCTTTTTCTGTTTGCATTTGCTGCTGTTTTGCAGTGGCCATTTTGCATTCCTCACAGAAACAGTCCTTTTTCAGTCAGGCATGCAAAATGGCTTGAGTGATGCGTCCACTGATCAAGTGGATTTGTCTTGATACACCGTGATGTGCTTGATTGACCTTTTGGGGGCATTCGGGGTTCAGTCAGCTGCATCTGAAGCAAAAGTGATCTGTTTTTGTTATACACACTCTTCATGCATTTATTCACTGAATGCTTTAATAATGACTTACTTCCACAGAGATGCAGTTACACAAACACAAGTTATAAACAACATACTTGATTTGTTTTTATCAGACCTGTTTTTATGTATTGTAATATTCTAACATGACAATTTTACGTGACTGTATATTATGCCTTTTATGAATATGAAACTGTATATGTTGAATGTGTACAGTTAGTAGTGTGTGCTGCATGTAAGAGGTAAGTAATAATGATGTTTAGATCTATTTTTAACAACAAAACCTTCATTTAAATAATGCTACACTTTCAAACAGATTTGTTTTGTGTGTTAAAACCAGTATCAGGTTAATTATTCACATTTTGCTCTGTATCTCCAGTCTTTGGGGTCTTATTTTGTCCCCATATGGATACAGATCAGATGAAATTGTCACATGACACTAATGTTCTCCCCACACCCTTTTTGTCTGCTCTCATCCCCCCTCCCTGTTCCTCTGCAGGTCCAGGCCTGGCATTCATTGCCTACCCAAAGGCCGTTACCATGATGCCTTTCCCAACACTATGGGCGATCCTCTTCTTCATCATGCTGCTGCTGCTTGGCCTCGACAGTCAGGTCAGCGGACAAACACATTTAACACGTGGTGGGGTGGGGCTGATGCAGAGTGGCAGGGCAATGCTGATTTACAAGTGTTTTGTTCTTTAGCACCATGGCTGCCTCCAGAAAGTTTTTAAATGAGCCAAAATCAAAAGCATAACATAATTTCTGGGAAATATTTGTGGGAGTTTGGTAATTACCTTCTGATAAAGCCCTTACATTACATTTGATTTGATTGTTCAATAAGATAACTGTTTCTGATTGAGTTGGTGTGTCCTGAGGCTTTATAATGCCCCTTTCCCATTAGTAACGGTACTGCACAGTTCGACTCGACTCGGCCCAGTTCCAAGGCTTTTCCATTAGCAAAGGTTCATGGAACCAGTCCTTTTTTCTCTGGTGTTCCAATTTTGCCGAACTGGCCATAAAATGTGATGTCAAAACACAGTCGGTCACTGATTGGTCAGGGGGCGGAGTCACTGGTTGTTTGAGAAACTTTCACAACAACCCGATCCGCCATTTGCAATAACTCAAATTCGAAAAGCGACTGGACCTATTTAAAATATTTTAAAACCATAATGACAGAATCGTGGTCTAACAATGAAGTGCAAGCGTTTTTTTGTGTTTGGTGACCGATGACAATATTCAGAGCGAGCTAGATGGAGCTCTGCCGGTCACCGACTCCCCCCCGGCCCTCTCCACTGGAGCCTCGGAGCCCCTCAGGCCAGACAGGGTGTCATCTCCCAGGCTCAGAGCTCCGCCTGTCACCGCCCAAGATCCTCCGTGCTGCAGACCTGCAGGAGCACGCGAGGCTGAGGTTCGGGACTCTGCCTCGTGTAACCCTTAATTAGTCAAGTCTTTTATTTTGGCGGGCCCACTTCCTGTGTTGCCCCAAACTCTGCCAACTTATTTAAAGCCCCGCCTCCTCCAGTGCACTGTTGAACTGCATCACCTGTTCACTGTGATTGTGGCTGGCTGTTTGGAGTCTTCATGGCAAAGTCATACAAATCTTTGCATCCACTGATTTGATTAATTGGTGAGTTTGTCATCTGAAAGCACTATTGTTTTAGCATGAAATGTCTGCTTGATTGCTTATTGGAGCATTGTTTTATTAGAATTGTTGGTGTTTGTTACCTGGATCATCACCAGGATTACAACAGCTGATTATGGTTTAGTATGCTCCACTCTCTTCCAGAAGGTAATCAATTTCTGATTTTGTGTGAGCTCTGACACTTTTGTATGGACATGATCAAAATGGAATGTACATTTAAGTTGATACTGCGCAGTATATTTATTGACAAATTATTTGTTTTCTTGATTGATTATTTTGAAAGTGCACTTTGATTCAACTTTTCAATTTCAACCTTAACTTGATTAGTTGAAATATGATTGATGTTCTTTTGTTTTTACTTTATTTAAATTATGGTTAACTTTACCTGATTGAAATGTTTGGAATTTATGATTAGTTTAATCATTAGGAATTTAATAATTGCATTTGCATTTAATATTTAATTTTTTATATGCTTTGTACCTGATTGGTTTTGATAAAATACTTAATGGGTTTTCTGGCCTTTCAGGTCGGGTTTTTTTTCTCCATTGTTTTCTCTTCCTTGATGGATCAGATCCTCTTTGGATCTAAGGATGGCGAGCTAGGAAAAGGACCAGAACTTTATGAACTTGGAACTTTATTCATTCAGAGGACATTTGTGTCTCACTGTGCATTTGTAATTGTCTGTTGTTTTTTTTCTGCTTTTAAATCACTAATACATTCACCTAAACTAAAACCATTGTCTCCTGTCCTCATTCACACCTCAGGCTCCTTAAAAGAACCATCTTCTGATGCTGCTCTTGTAGCCGCAGTTAGTTGCATAGCCCATAACTGTTACATAAATTTGGCGAGCTAGCCAGGAGCCTGAAGTTGTGAATGTTTTTTGAATACATTTTGTTTGCATTGAAATATGGATTTCTTTGACCAAATTGGTATCAATGTTGCTAATTCTGTCATCATTAGTGGTGTAACGAACACTCAAGCAGATGATGAGATCATATATTATTTGCGCAGCTATGGTGAAGTTAAGGTTTTTCCTGTTACTGCACATGAGAGTCCATTTTATAAAAACCTGGCCGTTGAATTCATTAATTCTGCAGATTTGGAAAAGCTAAAATCGCTTTTACCATATGTTTACCAATCTGAGGCTGCAGAAGGTGTTATATTTGTTGTTAAATTACTTTCAAGAGAGTGCCATGCCACAACCACAGGGAACAAGACCCCAGTCCCTGATTACCTTTATGAACTGAAACGCATTTCCCAGCAGAGTGGACAATCATTTGATGATGTTTTGAGAGGAGTTTTTGAACAAATAAGTGCTCATTTAGGAATAGCAGCTACCGGAGGGGAGCCTGACGATGATGAGGACACAGTTGAAATACTGATGACTAACAGAGAATCCAGTCAGACTCAGCCGGTTACTCTTCCCTCAAACCCCTCGGTTCACTCCACCACCAACCAACAAGGATCACAAACTCGACCAAATCCAGCTCCACATGTGCGACCAAGAATTTCCCTCTCGGGGAATGATCTAAACCCTCCTGGGGTCCAGAGGGTTGTAGTTGAACACCTTGTGCACAGAGATGATGTGAATCTTCAACCTCTGCCTTCATTTAGACTACGTACCTTCTCAGGGAGGCTTCCAAAACCTCAGCATGAGGCAGATTATGAATCTTGGAAGTCTCAAATAGAACTTTTAAATGCAGATCCAAGTCTTGCCCCTTTGCATGTTACAAGGCGTATATTGGAAAGTTTACTCCCTCCAGCTTCTGACCTAGTGAGGGGATTGGGACCCAATGCCCTGCCTGCAGCGTTTTTGCAAGTGTTGGATTCTGCATATGCTACTGTTGAGGATGGAGAAGAGTTGTTTGCAAAATTTTTAAACACGCTTCAGGATCATGGGGAACGACCATCTTCTTATCTGCAGAGACTCCAGTTGGCTCTCAGTACAGTGGTGAAGCGTGGTGGGATTCCAGCAACTGAAATGGACAAATATTTGTTAAAGCAATTCTGTAGAGGTTGTTGGGATAACAGCATGATTAACAAACTGCAACTAGAAAAGAAAAAAGACCAACCACCTCCTTTTTCAGAGTTTTTATTAACACTTCGAACAGAGGAAGACAGACAGTCGGCAAAAGAGATGTTAATGAAAAAACATATTCCACCAGTCAAGCATCGTGTTAATGTGCAAGCTCATACCACCAGTGCATGTTCATGTGGCCATCTGTCAGATTCAGGTGCCATTGAGGATTTGAGGAAGCAAATGCTTAAGCTGCAGAGTCAAATGTCAGCTTTGCTGTCCAAGGACTCCAATTCTGCTCAACCAGGAAATCAGCAGAAAAATCAGAAACCAAAATCTGGCCAAACCAGTAGTAGGCCAAAGCCCTGGTTCTGTTTTAAGTGTGGACAGGATGGTCACATTGCTCCCAACTGTTCCAATCCACCAAATTCCAGCCTGGTTGAAGACAAACGCTACCAGCTGAAAAACAAACAGCAGTCCTGGGAGAAAATTAAACCATCAAAACTAGAAGCAGTTCTTACTGAGGGACAAGTGGGAGCTGGAACTAATGAATGTCCCCACACCAAAGACTCACCTTCCTATCTTCCATTACCTAAAGGATTAGTGGGCACAAGAAGTACTGGTGAGGTGAAGATTAAAGGAATACATTTTCATTGCCTCTTTGATACAGGTTCTCAAGTCACCACAATTACACACTCCTTCTATAATACCCATCTATCAGATCATAAAATAAAACCATTAAATGATCTCTTGGAGATAGAAGGTGCAAATGGTCAGATGGTGCCTTATATTGGATATGTGGAACTCTGTTTGACCTTTCCCTCTGAGTTTACAGGAGAAGAGCTGGACATCAACACCTTGGCCTTGGTTGTTCCAGACCTGCGATCATCACAACCTTCTGTTCTGATTGGCACTAACACTTTGGATGTTGTGTATAATCAATGCTGTCATTCACAGTCTGAGTTCCATCCTGTGCCTTTTGGATATAGAGCAGTGCATAAAATTTTAGAAATAAGGCATAAGCTGACAACTGATGACTATCATGGCATTTTAAAAGTGCAGTCATCCATCCCACAGGTTGTTCCTGCTCAACAGACTGCTGTGTTGGAGGCTCTTCTCATATGTCCATTACTGCAAGGAGAAAAGGAAGTAATTATTCAGCATCCAACCTCATTCTCCCTACCTGGTGGTTTGATAGTAAAATCCATCCTTATTGATCTACCTCCTGTACAGCCTGCTTCCTTGCCAGTGGTGATCACTAATGAATCTGATCATGACATTGTGATTCCAGCCAGAACAGCCATCGCTGAAGTCAGTACCATCCAGACTGTTCTTCACAAAGAGCAGAGTGTGCATCAACCTTCCCAGAGCGCAGAGCCAAAGCCAACCAAGTTGAACTACAACTTTGGAGATTCGCCGCTCTCAACTGAATGGAAGCAACGTATAACAACCATGCTCAATAGTATGTCAGATGTTTTTTCCAAGCATGATCTTGATTTTGGTCGTGTAGATAAGGTTAAGCATGAGATCAATCTGTCTGATCCCACTGCTTTTAAACAGCGACCAAGACCCATCCACCCCCAAGATGTGGATGCTGTGCGTAAACACATTCGAGAACTGCTGCAGTCTGGTGTTATACGTGAATCCAATTCACCCTTTGCTTCTCCTATAGTTGTAGTGCGGAAGAAAAATGGTTCTGTACGGCTCTGTATTGATTACAGGAAGTTGAACGCACAGACCATCAAAGATGCATATGCTTTGCCAAAGCTGGAGGACACATTTTCAGCCCTGTCCGGCTCTAGATGGTTCTCCACATTGGATTTAAAATCTGGTTACTACCAGATTGAGATGAATGAAACAGACAAGAATAAAACTGCATTCGTCTGTCCACTTGGATTTTATGAATTTAACCGAATGCCTCAAGGAGTAACTAATGCCCCTAGCACCTTCCAACGTCTTATGGAGCGGTGCATGGGAGACATGAATTTAAAAGAAGTGCTTGTTTTCATTGATGACTTAATAGTGTTTGCACCAACTCTAGAGGAGCATGAACTCCGGCTGAAGAAAGTTCTCCAACGCCTGAGAGAATTTGGGTTGAAGTTGTCCGTTGAAAAGTGTGTTTTCTTCCAGACATCTGTTCGCTACCTGGGACATGTAGTTTCAAGTGATGGAGTGGAGACAGATCCAGACAAGATTTCCACATTAACATCTTGGCCGGTTCCTCAGAATCTTAAAGAGCTCAGATCATTCCTTGGTTTTGCAGGGTATTATCGCCGGTTTGTGGAAAGGTTCTCATCAGTGGTAAAACCACTTAATGAGTTAACAGCTGGATATCCACCCTGTAAGAAAAAATCAAAACTGATGAAGTTGCAACATTACCTTGACCCCAAAGAACCCTTTGCTGCACGCTGGACAACTGCCTGCCAGCAGGCCTTTGAAGAGGTTATCCAGAAGCTGAGTACTGCACCAGTTCTTGCATTTGCAGACCCAGGTAAACCTTACATCTTACACACTGATGCCAGCTCTACTGGTCTTGGTGCAGTTTTGTACCAAGAACATGATGGAAGGAGCAGGGTGATTGCATATGCCAGCAGAGGTCTCTCCCGCAGTGAAAGTCGCTATCCTGCCCATAAACTTGAGTTTCTGGCTCTTAAATGGGCGGTTACAGAAAAATTCTATGACTACCTGTATGGATCCGATTTCACGGTGGTTACAGATAGCAACCCACTGACATATCTGCTAACTTCTGCTAAATTGGATGCTACAAGCTATAGGTGGCTTGCAGCTCTTTCTACTTTTTCTTTTAAGATCAATTATCGAGCTGGCAGGTTGAATGCAGATGCTGATGGTCTCTCTCGGCGACCTCATGCTGAACAGGTGGCTGATCCTTTATCTCTGAAAGAGAAAGAAAGAATACTGAAGTTTACTGAACAACATCTGGAACATCCATCCTGTATCTCCATTGACCAGCACTCGGTTCAAGCAATATGTGAAAGGCAACTGGTGTACAGCTCACCTAACCTGGACCAGGTTGCTGCTCTTGTGCAAACTCTCTCCATTAACACTGACAGTTTACCCGACAGTTTTGTTAATGATCTGCAGTTCGCTTCACCTGTTGTGCCATGTTTTTCTGAAGGTGAAATTGCTGACAAACAACGAGCCGATCCAGTCATTCAGCACATCATCGCTCAGTTGGAACGAGGGGAAAACCCACCGCCAAGTCTGAGGGAACAGCTCCCCGACCTACCATTACTCCTGCGAGAGCTTACACGTCTGGAGCTCCATAATAATGTTCTTGTCAGGAGACGTAATATTGGAGGTGAGCTTACTTACCAACTTGTACTTCCAGAGGAATGGCGGGCTGAGGTCCTCAACCAGCTTCATGACCAGATGGGACATTTAGGTACAGAGAGGACTCTGGACCTCGTCCGATCACGGTTCTTCTGGCCACGTATGGCAGTTGATGTCTGTAACAAACTCAAGAACTGTGAGAGATGCATCCGAAGAAAAGCACAACCTGAGAAAGCAGCACCCCTTGTTAACATCAAAACTTCAAGACCACTCGAACTTGTCTGCATGGACTTTCTGTCAATAGAACCTGACCGAAGCAACATCAAAAATGTTCTGGTGATAACTGATCATTTCACAAAATATGCTGTTGCAGTGCCAACCCCAAACCAAAGAGCTAAAACTGTAGCAAAAACCCTGTGGGAGAATTACCTTGTCCATTATGGAATACCGGAGCGTCTCCATAGTGATCAAGGTACTGATTTTGAATCTCACACTATCAAGGAGCTCTGTCAGATCACAGGAATAAAAAAGATCAGGACCACCCCTTACCATCCCCGTGGCAATCCTGTGGAGCGATTCAACCGAACACTTTTAAACATGTTGGGTACGCTGAAAGAAGAAGATAAAGTTCACTGGAAAGACTTTGTGAAACCGTTGGTACACGCTTACAACTGTACCCGAAATGATGTCACTGGATACTCTCCATATGAATTGATGTTTGGACGGCAACCCCGTCTTCCTGTTGACTTAGCTTTTGGACTGCCTGTGTCTGAGAAAACTTCTACATCTCATTCACAATATGTTGAAAAGCTTAAGTCACATCTCAAAGAAAGCTACAAGATTGCAACGGAAAACTCTGAAAAAGTCATGTTGAAAAACAAACTCAGATTTGACAAGCAAGTTACAGCTGCAGAACTCTCAGTTGGAGATAGAGTTCTGGTTAGAAATGTCAAACTACGAGGCAAGCACAAACTCGCAGACCGGTGGGAGTCGGATGTGTATATTATTCAGAAGAAAGCCGGCACTCTTCCAGTATACACAGTTAAACCAGAAGGCAAAGATCGTCCCATCAGAACCCTCCACCGTGACCTGCTGTTGCCTTGTGGCTACTTGTCTCCAACCTCCAAACCAGAACAAATGAAACCAACAACTGTGATTGCACCAGTGACTTCAGAAAATGTAGATCTTCCAGATCCTGAAAATGAAGAACTATCCTTACCTGATTTACCTGATTACTCCAGCTCTTATCTCACCAGAATTACAACTGAGGTTGACTTACCTGCTCCTGCACCTACTGTCGCTCCTATGCCTGTGGATCCGCCTGGCCAGCACTCACAGAGCTGTATGGAAGGAACTGTTGGTGAGGAACAGGAAATTGAGTCTGGACCTGAACCCACTGCCGAACTGGACATGGAACAAACAGCTGAAGATGAACCAGATTCTGCCAACTCGGATCCTATCGAGGAAAATCCCTCCTCTCAATCAGGACCTATCTCTCCTCACCAGGAATCTGCATCTTCTCCAGAACAAACCAGCATGTTAAGTGATGTTGCTGCTTCGAACCTCTCCAGTCCAGATCCTGAACCACCTGTCCGCTGCTCGACTCGAATACGTCAGCAACCATCTCGTCTGCAGTATTCAAAACTTGGGCAACCGCTTCTACAAAGCATCCAGTCCCTGTTTCAAGGACTCAGCACAGCCCTTACATCTGCTTTGGAACTGAATGAGCCCTTTGTGATCTCTAACTCGTGTGACAATGTGGTATGTCACCAACCGCTTGCATGTACGAGGACGTACATGAGTTTAGGGGGGGAACCTGTAACCCTTAATTAGTCAAGTCTTTTATTTTGGCGGGCCCACTTCCTGTGTTGCCCCAAACTCTGCCAACTTATTTAAAGCCCCGCCTCCTCCAGTGCACTGTTGAACTGCATCACCTGTTCACTGTGATTGTGGCTGGCTGTTTGGAGTCTGTTGTTGGTGTTTGTTACCTGGATCATCACCAGGATTACAACAGCTGATTATGGTTTAGTATGCTCCATTCTCTTCCAGAAGGTAATCAATTTCTGATTTTGTGTGAGCTCTGACACTTTTGTATGGACATGATCAAAATGGAATGTACATTTAAGTTGATACTGCGCAGTATATTTATTGACAAATTATTTGTTTTCTTGATTGATTATTTTGAAAGTGCACTTTGATTCAACTTTTCAATTTCAACCTTAACTTGATTAGTTGAAATAAGAACTTTGATTCAACTTTTCAATTTCAACCTTAACTTGATTAGTTGAAATATGATTGATGTTCTTTTGATTTTACTTTATTTAAATTATGGTTAACTTTACCTGATTGAAATGTTTGGAATTGATGATTAGTTTAATCATTAGGAATTTAATAATTGCATTTGCATTTAATATTTAATTTTTTATATGCTTTGTACCTGATTGGTTTTGATAAAATACTTAATGGGTTTTCTGGCCTTTCAGGTCGGGTTTTTTTTCTCCATTGTTTTCTCTTCCTTGATGGATCAGATCCTCTTTGGATCTAAGGATGGCGAGCTAGGAAAAGGACCAGAACTTTATGAACTTGGAACTTTATTCATTCAGAGGACATTTGTGTCTCACTGTGCATTTGTAATTGTCTGTTGTTTTTTTTCTGCTTTTAAATCACTAATACATTCACCTAAACTAAAACCATTGTCTCCTGTCCTCATTCACACCTCAGGCTCCTTAAAAGAACCATCTTCTGATGCTGCTCTTGTAGCCGCAGTTAGTTGCATAGCCCATAACTGTTACACTCGCTTTCTCATGGATGCCGGACCCCGAGCCCCTTTAAAACAAGGCTAAAATTAAATAATCTTTATACAAGAAACAAAACAACATATCTAAATGGAACAATAAAAGTAGACACAATGGGCCTCATGCAAGAACCGTTCGTACGCACAGATTTGTTCTTAAACTGTGCGTACGAGTGATTTAGGAGCATTTGTGGCATTCAACAATGTTTTCGTATCCTAAGATTTTTTTCAGATACGAACAAAATTTACGTGTGGTCCAGACCTGTCGTATATTTTACGAGCAGTCAGTCTGCTGTTATCCAGACGGATTTTCTCCACTAATAACTTTATACTTCGTTATTTAGAAAATATTTTGGGTTTAAAAAAATCACGCACCATAATTATTCTTGACAATAGGTTATTCTGTTTGAATTAGAATTAGAATTTTAAGTTTAATTTGTCTGGTGTGTCGCAGGCTTCGGTGAGTCGTGCGCTCCCCTTGGTCATCAAAGCCCTCCTCAAATTAACACCCAGGTACATAAAATTCCCATACACCGCCGCAGAACAAGTACAAATTAAGACTGATTTTCATGCTATTGCTGGACTGCCAAACACCATCGGAGCAATAGACTGTACACACATACGGATCAAAGCACCTTCACCTGACGCATTCCCATTCCTCAATCGGAAGCAATACCACTCCATAAATGTCCAAATTATATCTGATTCGAAATATAACCTGCTAAATGTGGTTGCGCGATGGCCAGGAGGAGCGCATGACTCATTTGTGCTGCAAAACAGTGCTGTTGGCACGCGTCTTGCGCAAGGTGCGCATGGAGATGGCTGGCTTGTTGGTAACTTTTTAATTTGTAATTGAGGATTTGGAATTATTCTCTGATCATTTACCTATAACTCACTATTTTCCACAGGTGATCGAGGCTATGCATTAGCCCCATGGCTTATGACACCTCTAAACAGCCCTCAGACAAGACAGGAGCGCTTGTGTAATAAGCTGCATACACGCACTCGTGCTGTAGTTGAGCGCACAATTGGAGTTTTGACATGACATTTATTTTTCCATCCATCTCGGTAACGCAGACTTTTCCTTGACCTCCTCCTGTTGCAGTCATAGAGCACCGTGCTGCGGCGAGACGTTTTTTTGAAGCCATTTTCAGATCAAACCATTTTTTCTTGATTTCTGATACTGTACGACCCACGGGAGACACAACATTAACAGCAGTGGTTATTTCATGCCATTCTTTGGCTTTAGCTGGTCCTTTAATCCCATGAGTGACGCTGCTAAAAAGGACAGATTTTCTTTTCTCGATCTCGGAGAGCAGAACTTCAATCTCCGCACCCGTAAAGTTCTTCTTTTTACTTTTCGCTGTCATTTTATGAACGGACACTTCCTGCTCTCTGAGGCAGGAAACGTAGCCTTATATGGTGTTTTGAGGGGTGGGAATTATGTAAATGACCTCTCCGCGTGCACGAGCAGGTGGATAGAACAGGTGCAATTCATTATATTTACGCAGCTCATTTACACACTTTTCCTGAGGATAGAAGAGTTTGTTGAATCTGACGTGGCATGTTCGTACGAACGCTTCGTACGAACAAAAGTAAGAGAAATTTAGGATAAAAATATGAACATGTTCTTGCATGAGGCCCATTGAGTGCAAATGCATCCAATGATGAAGAAAACTGAAAGTTATGCACCATAACTCATGTTCCCTGAAGGAAGGGAACAAGGTGCAACATACTTGCTATGGGAATTGCGCCCCCGCACGATTACCTGAAGGAATAAATTCACGCCTTTTACGGCAGGGGGCGTCACCCCGCGTCAGAGGTACCGCCCTTTAGGTACTTAAGCGACTGACGCCCCTCCAACTTTCTCCAAAATTGCACTTCACCGAGCTTTCAGCATTGAAAAGGGCCAGATATGTTGCACCTCGTTCCCTTCCTTCAGGGAACATGAGTTATGGTGCATAACTTTCAGTTCCCTTTCAGTTGGTCTCTCGGTGCAACATACTTGCTATGGGAACGTAATTCATTCACGCCCTTGAAATGCTCAGTAAAATGCCTGCTAGTGTGAACGTCTGCCTTTGACCAGTAGGCATCTCAAAGCTACTTTCTATTGTGTATTAGAAAGAACAGCCTGAGTGACATCACACGCAGTAACATCCAAACTGTAGTACTTTGCAAAAGTGTTTAATGAGCTCCAGTTCGCAGCAGCGCAAATGTCTGCAACTGACACGCCCTTGAACAGTGACCACGAAGAGGCCAAGCCCCTAGTTCAGTGAGCGTGCACTCCAGGGGGCACCTGTTGACCTTTGCTACTGGACGCCCTCTTAATGGCCTCCGTCACCCAATGTGAGAGGCGCTGTCTTGATAGGGCCTTTCCTGTAGCAGGTGCGGCAAAGCATACGAACAGTTGGTTTGTTTCCCTCCATTCGGTTGTTCTCTGTATGTAAGTGCGTAAAGCTCTCACAGGACAGATAAGCCTTTAGTCTCTCCTGTTTCTGAGTAAGGACAGGGGCAGGTGGGAAGGAGGAGAGGTCAAAGTCTAGACTCCTATGGTTCAAGGTCAAGACCTTGGGAGTATAAGCGGGATTAGGCCTCAGGGTGACCTTTGACCTGTCAGGGGCGAATATGGTACATAACGGATGTACAGATAGAGCGTGGAGGTCATCCACGCGTTTCGCCGAGCACAGAGCCAGGAGAAGAGCAGTTTTATAAGATAGAAGATCTATCTTAATCTCGCTCAGAGGCTCGAATGGCGGGTTGCAAAGAGCCCCCAAGACCAGGCCAAGATCCCAACCAGGGGTCAATGTCCTGCTGGGTGGCTTGGTTCGAAGCACACCTTTCATATATCTCATTATGATTGGATGAGCTCCAGGAGTCCTGTGTCCCCAGCCCTCGTGACAAGCAGAGATAGCTGCAAGGAACACTTTAATCGTTGAATAAGAACGACCTTTTTCCAGTAAATCCTGAAGGAAGGTAAGGAGCTGAGCCAGGTCGCAAGCATAAGAAATGATATTTCTTTCTGAGCACCAGGCTTCGAAAATGCGCCACTTCTGCGCGTATAAGGACTGTGTTGACTCAGCACGGGCATTTTGTATGGTTTTCACCACGTTCTCCGGTAGGCCCGAAGCATCAGCCTGTCCTTTTCAGCTAACAATCTGGAATTAGTTCCAGTCCCTGGCTTAAGTGGCTGGACTGCAACGTCCTATGTGAGCCTCTGAGGGTCCACCAGGTTAGGGAGAGGGCCTTCGCGTTGATGTGTTAACAGACCGCACTGATCGAGTTTCGTCGAAGACAGATGAAGTCTATTAATTTTATTAGATCGAGTTGGAGCAAGGAACTTATTATTTCCCTCCAAAACAGGATGTATTGGATTGAGGGGCTGCAGTTTTTGTAAATGAGCAGACCTCCTAATTCCATTTGGTGTCTCACCCGGTGGGATAATGTTGTGTGGGAGCAAGTCTGATGCAGCTTTGTGAGGAAAGTTACGTGCTGCTCGTTCACCGCTTGGGCGTTGTGTGTCCTTCATGAATAATAAAGGGTCAGTTGCAACGTGTGAACATGGAGACGGTCCTTTGTGACCGGCAGACTTAAGATAATTTGTTGATAAGGAGCCCATTTTCCTTTCAAAAACAGGAAGAGAAATCTGGTTCGACTCCGATCCGTCTACACCCACAGTAACCTGATCATAGCTGGGTGATTCTTTTTTTGCGGCAACATTTTGGCTTCAGGACTTTTGAAAATAAAAAGAGTAATATTTTAAGTTTTAAATAGTTTGTTACATCACTGACATGTTTAGCAATAAGAAATTAATAATGGTCAAGCTCAGGGCTGGATAAAATAATAATTACAGGTAAAGTAATAATTACATGTATATGTGATTACGTTTTACCTGAATTTCCACCCTGTTAGGTCCTTGTTACACCTTGTTTGGTTCATAAACCTAACAGGGTGGAACATAACAGGGTGGAATTTTTTTAGCTAATCTAGCTGTAGCTCTTTATGTGGTCAACATTTAGCTAGCTAACCTTCAACAGAATAGCAAACCTTTAATGACTAAATCTAATATGTTGTTTTTTAAATTCTACCGAATAAACATTTCCCACAATTTATCTTAACAGGGTGGAACTTTAAGGTTGACTCATACAGGTTTAATATATTTAAGATAAAAAAAAGTAAGGAGAGAGTGACACATGAAGCTTACCTATGGGGCCAAGATGGTGTAGTGGCTAGGGAATCAGACTTGGGATCCGAAGGACCCAGGTTCGAAACCCGGCCACGGCACACCTTGGGGTGTCTATGAGTGCACATCTATTTTCCCCAGCTCCCCGGGCGCTGACCACGGCTGCTCATTGCACCACCTGGTGGTGGTTGGGTTAAATGCAGAGGCCAATTTCGTCTGTCAAGTATGGGAAACATACACAGATGACAAAAATGTGACATTTATTTATTTGTTTTCTACGGTTGAATTCCCTCCAAAAGCAATTGATGTCACTTCCTGTAAATGGCTTTTATGGAATTGTAGTCTTTTGAGGACAAAAAGGAAGCATTCTAACAGGGTGGAAAGTTACTACTGGGACATGTATAATATCAAGAAAATATCAAATAAAAAAATAGTTTCAACAGATTCAGTTTCATAATAAAATAAGGTTTAGTCCAGTCAATCAAATTATTGAAGAAATTTATTTTTTAATTTAATTTTATTGTTTAAACTTATTGAGGAAATATTTTACACTGCACTGCGGACACAATAAAATTGACCATCTATGTCACCAAAAAGGTGTGTAAAGTACAAAATAATATTTTAAATGCATTTCATTTATATTTGAATGATGGCAAACATCTAAGTGTATAATTAAAATACTTTGTTGTAAATATTTGGCACATTTTAGAAAAAAATCAGGGTAAGAGAAACATGCGGACATGAATGTTGCCCCAAAAAAAGAATCACCCAGTTGCAACCTGCTTTTGAAGGTGCTCACAGAACTGATCATGTGAATT
>JBBPBX010074363.1:0-14968 GCA_038048925.1 Garcialebias charrua
CACCTTAATGCCACGTCTGCTGCAGACTCTGGTTCCTGCAGCACCTTAATGCCACGTCTGCTGCAGACTCTGGTTCCTGCAGCACCTTAATGCCACGTCTGCTGCAGACTCTGGTTCCTGCAGCACCTTAATGCCACGTCTGCTGCAGACTCTGGTTCCTGCAGCACCTTAATGCCACGTCTGCTGCAGACTCTGGTTCCTACATCACCTTAATGCCACGTCTGCTGCAGACTCTGGTTCCTGCAGCACCTTAATGCCACGTCTGCTGCAGACTCTGGTTCCTGCAGCACCTTAATGCCACGTCTGCTGCAGACTCTGGTTCCTGCAGCACCTTAATGCCACGTCTGCTGCAGACTCTGGTTCCTGCAGCACCTTAATGCCACGTCTGCTGCAGACTCTGGTTCCTGCAGCACCTTAATGCCACGTCTGCTGCAGACTCTGGTTCCTGCAGCACCTTAATGCCACGTCTGCTGCAGACTCTGGTTCCTGCAGCACCTTAATGCCATGTCTGCTGCAGACTCTGGTTCCTACATCACCTTAATGCCACGTCTGCTGCAGACTCTGGTTCCTGCAGCACCTTAATGCCACGTCTGCTGCAGACTCTGGTTCCTGCAGCACCTTAATGCCACGTCTGCTGCAGACTCTGGTTCCTGCAGCACCTTAATGCCACGTCTGCTGCAGACTCTGGTTCCTGCAGCACCTTAATGCCACGTCTGCTGCAGACTCTGGTTCCTGCAGCACCTTAATGCCATGTCTGCTGCAGACTCTGGTTCCTGCAGCACCTTAATGCCACGTCTGCTGCAGACTCTGGTTCCTGCAGCACCTTAATGCCATGTCTGCTGCAGACTCTGGTTCCTGCAGCACCTTAATGCCACGTCTGCTGCAGACTCTGGTTCCTGCAGCACCTTAATGCCACGTCTGCTGCAGACTCTGGTTCCTGCAGCACCTTAATGCCATGTCTGCTGCAGACTCTGGTTCCTGCAGCACCTTAATGCCACGTCTGCTGCAGACTCTGGTTCCTGCATCACCTTAATGCCACGTCTGCTGCAGACTCTGGTTCCTGCAGCACCTTAATGCCATGTCTGCTGCAGACTCTGGTTCCTACATCACCTTAATGCCACGTCTGCTGCAGACTCTGGTTCCTGCAGCACCTTAATGCCATGTCTGCTGCAGACTCTGGTTCCTACATCACCATAATGCCACGTCTGCTGCAGACTCTTGTTCCTGCAGCACCTTAATGTCATGTCTGCTGCAGACTCTGGTTCCTGTGGCGCCTTAATGCCATGTCTGCTGCAGACTCTGGTTCCTGCAGCACCTTAATGTCATGTCTGCTGCAGACTCTGGTTCCTGTGGCGCCTTAATGCCATGTCTGCTGTAGACTCTGGTTCCTGTGGCGCCTTAATGCCATGTCTGCTGCAGACTCTGGTTCCTACATCACCTTAATGCCACGTCTGCTGCAGACTCTGGTTCCTACATCACCTTAATGCCACGTCTGCTGCAGACTCTGGTTCCCACATCACCTTAATGCCACGCCTGCTGCAGACCATGGTTCCTGCAGCACCTTAATGCCATGTCTGCTGCAGACTCTGGTTCCTGCAGCACCTTAATGCCACGTCTGCTGCAGACTCTGGTTCCTGCAGCACCTTAATGCCACGTCTGCTGCAGACTCTGGTTCCTGCAGCACCTTAATGCCACGTCTGCTGCAGACTCTGGTTCCTGCAGCACCTTAATGCCACGTCTGCTGCAGACTCTGGTTCCTGCAGCACCTTAATGCCACGTCTGCTGCAGACTCTGGTTCCTGCAGCACCTTAATGCCACGTCTGCTGCAGACTCTGGTTCCTGCAGCACCTTAATGCCACGTCTGCTGCAGACTCTGGTTCCTGCAGCACCTTAATGCCACGTCTGCTGCAGACTCTGGTTCCTGCAGCACCTTAATGCCACGTCTGCTGCAGACTCTGGTTCCTGCAGCACCTTAATGCCACGTCTGCTGCAGACTCTGGTTCCTGCAGCACCTTAATGCCACGTCTGCTGCAGACTCTGGTTCCTGCAGCACCTTAATGCCACGTCTGCTGCAGACTCTGGTTCCTGCAGCACCTTAATGCCACGTCTGCTGCAGACTCTGGTTCCTGCAGCACCTTAATGCCACGTCTGCTGCAGACTCTGGTTCCTGCAGCACCTTAATGCCACGTCTGCTGCAGACTCTGGTTCCTGCAGCACCTTAATGCCACGTCTGCTGCAGACTCTGGTTCCTGCAGCACCTTAATGCCACGTCTGCTGCAGACTCTGGTTCCTGCAGCACCTTAATGCCACGTCTGCTGCAGACTCTGGTTCCTGCAGCACCTTAATGCCACGTCTGCTGCAGACTCTTGTTCCTGCAGCACCTTAATGCCACGTCTGCTGCAGACTCTGGTTCCTGCAGCACCTTAATGCCACGTCTGCTGCAGACTCTTGTTCCTGCAGCACCTTAATGCCACGTCTGCTGCAGACTCTGGTTCCTGCAGCACCTTAATGCCACGTCTGCTGCAGACTCTGGTTCCTGCAGCACCTTAATGCCACGTCTGCTGCAGACTCTTGTTCCTGCAGCACCTTAATGCCACGTCTGCTGCAGACTCTGGTTCCTGCAGCACCTTAATGCCACGTCTGCTGCAGACTCTGGTTCCTGCAGCACCTTAATGCCACGTCTGCTGCAGACTCTGGTTCCTGCAGCACCTTAATGCCACGTCTGCTGCAGACTCTTGTTCCTGCAGCACCTTAATGCCACGTCTGCTGCAGACTCTTGTTCCTGCAGCACCTTAATGCCACGTCTGCTGCAGACTCTGGTTCCTGCAGCACCTTAATGCCACGTCTGCTGCAGACTCTTGTTCCTGCAGCACCTTAATGCCACGTCTGCTGCAGACTCTTGTTCCTGCAGCACCTTAATGCCACATCTGGTTCAGACTCTGGTTCCTGCAGCACCTTAATGCCACGTCTGTTGCAGACTCTTGTTCCTGCAGCACCTTAATGTCATGTCTGCTGCAGACTCTGGTTCCTGTGGCGCCTTAATGCCATGTCTGCTGTAGACTCTGGTTCCTGTGGCGCCTTAATGCCATGTCTGCTGCAGACTCTGGTTCCTACATCACCTTAATGCCACGTCTGCTGCAGACTCTGGTTCCTACATCACCTTAATGCCACGTCTGCTGCAGACTCTGGTTCCCACATCACCTTAATGCCACGCCTGCTGCAGACCATGGTTCCTGCAGCACCTTAATGCCATGTCTGCTGCAGACTATGGTTCCTGCAGCACCTTAATGCCACATCTGCTGCAGACTCTGGTTCCTGCAGCACCTTAATGCCACGTCTGCTGCAGACTCTGGTTCCTGCAGCACCTTAATGCCACGTCTGCTGCAGACTCTGGTTCCTGCAGCACCTTAATGCCACGTCTGCTGCAGACTCTGGTTCCTGCAGCACCTTAATGCCACGTCTGCTGCAGACTCTGGTTCCTGCAGCACCTTAATGCCACGTCTGCTGCAGACTCTTGTTCCTGCAGCACCTTAATGCCACGTCTGCTGTAGACTCTGGTTCCTGCAGCACCTTAATGCCACGTCTGCTGCAGACTCTGGTTCCTGCAGCACCTTAATGCCACGTCTGCTGCAGACTCTGGTTCCTGCAGCACCTTAATGCCACGTCTGCTGCAGACTCTGGTTCCTGCAGCACCTTAATGCCACGTCTGCTGCAGACTCTGGTTCCTACATCACCTTAATGCCACGTCTGCTGCAGACTCTGGTTCCTGCAGCACCTTAATGCCACGTCTGCTGCAGACTCTGGTTCCTGCAGCACCTTAATGCCACGTCTGCTGCAGACTCTGGTTCCTGCAGCACCTTAATGCCACGTCTGCTGCAGACTCTGGTTCCTGCAGCACCTTAATGCCACGTCTGCTGCAGACTCTGGTTCCTGCAGCACCTTAATGCCACGTCTGCTGCAGACTCTGGTTCCTGCAGCACCTTAATGCCACGTCTGCTGCAGACTCTGGTTCCTGCAGCACCTTAATGCCACGTCTGCTGCAGACTCTGGTTCCTGCAGCACCTTAATGCCACGTCTGCTGCAGACTCTGGTTCCTGCAGCACCTTAATGCCACGTCTGCTGCAGACTCTGGTTCCTGCAGCACCTTAATGCCACGTCTGCTGCAGACTCTGGTTCCTGCAGCACCTTAATGCCACGTCTGCTGCAGACTCTGGTTCCTGCAGCACCTTAATGCCACGTCTGCTGCAGACTCTGGTTCCTGCAGCACCTTAATGCCACGTCTGCTGCAGACTCTGGTTCCTGCAGCACCTTAATGCCACGTCTGCTGCAGACTCTGGTTCCTGCAGCACCTTAATGCCACGTCTGCTGCAGACTCTGGTTCCTGCAGCACCTTAATGCCACGTCTGCTGCAGACTCTGGTTCCTGCAGCACCTTAATGCCACGTCTGCTGCAGACTCTGGTTCCTGCAGCACCTTAATGCCACGTCTGCTGCAGACTCTGGTTCCTGCAGCACCTTAATGCCACGTCTGCTGCAGACTCTGGTTCCTGCAGCACCTTAATGCCACGTCTGCTGCAGACTCTGGTTCCTGCAGCACCTTAATGCCATGTCTGCTGCAGACTCTGGTTCCTGCAGCACCTTAATGCCACGTCTGCTGCAGACTCTGGTTCCTGCAGCACCTTAATGCCACGTCTGCTGCAGACTCTGGTTCCTGCAGCACCTTAATGCCACGTCTGCTGCAGACTCTGGTTCCTGCAGCACCTTAATGCCACGTCTGCTGCAGACTCTGGTTCCTGCAGCACCTTAATGCCACGTCTGCTGCAGACTCTGGTTCCTGCAGCACCTTAATGCCACGTCTGCTGCAGACTCTGGTTCCTGCAGCACCTTAATGCCACGTCTGCTGCAGACTCTGGTTCCTGCAGCACCTTAATGCCACGTCTGCTGCAGACTCTGGTTCCTGCAGCACCTTAATGCCACGTCTGCTGCAGACTCTGGTTCCTGCAGCACCTTAATGCCACGTCTGCTGCAGACTCTGGTTCCTGCAGCACCTTAATGCCACGTCTGCTGCAGACTCTGGTTCCTGCAGCACCTTAATGCCATGTCTGCTGCAGACTCTGGTTCCTGCAGCACCTTAATGCCACGTCTGCTGCAGACTCTGGTTCCTGCAGCACCTTAATGCCACGTCTGCTGCAGACTCTGGTTCCTGCAGCACCTTAATGCCACGTCTGCTGCAGACTCTGGTTCCTGCAGCACCTTAATGCCACGTCTGCTGCAGACTCTGGTTCCTGCAGCACCTTAATGCCACGTCTGCTGCAGACTCTGGTTCCTGCAGCACCTTAATGCCACGTCTGCTGCAGACTCTGGTTCCTGCAGCACCTTAATGCCACGTCTGCTGCAGACTCTGGTTCCTGCAGCACCTTAATGCCACGTCTGCTGCAGACTCTGGTTCCTGCAGCACCTTAATGCCACGTCTGCTGCAGACTCTGGTTCCTGCAGCACCTTAATGCCACGTCTGCTGCAGACTCTGGTTCCTGCAGCACCTTAATGCCACGTCTGCTGCAGACTCTGGTTCCTGCAGCACCTTAATGCCACGTCTGCTGCAGACTCTGGTTCCTGCAGCACCTTAATGCCACGTCTGCTGCAGACTCTGGTTCCTGCAGCACCTTAATGCCACGTCTGCTGCAGACTCTGGTTCCTGCAGCACCTTAATGCCACGTCTGCTGCAGACTCTGGTTCCTGCAGCACCTTAATGCCACGTCTGCTGCAGACTCTTGTTCCTGCAGCACCTTAATGCCACGTCTGCTGCAGACTCTGGTTCCTGCAGCACCTTAATGCCACGTCTGCTGCAGACTCTGGTTCCTGCAGCACCTTAATGCCACGTCTGCTGCAGACTCTTGTTCCTGCAGCACCTTAATGCCACGTCTGCTGCAGACTCTGGTTCCTGCAGCACCTTAATGCCACGTCTGCTGCAGACTCTTGTTCCTGCAGCACCTTAATGCCACGTCTGCTGCAGACTCTGGTTCCTGCAGCACCTTAATGCCACGTCTGCTGCAGACTCTTGTTCCTGCAGCACCTTAATGCCACGTCTGCTGCAGACTCTTGTTCCTGCAGCACCTTAATGCCACGTCTGCTGCAGACTCTGGTTCCTGCAGCACCTTAATGCCACGTCTGCTGCAGACTCTGGTTCCTGCAGCACCTTAATGCCACGTCTGCTGCAGACTCTGGTTCCTGCAGCACCTTAATGCCACGTCTGCTGCAGACTCTGGTTCCTGCAGCACCTTAATGCCACGTCTGCTGCAGACTCTGGTTCCTGCAGCACCTTAATGCCACGTCTGCTGCAGACTCTGGTTCCTGCAGCACCTTAATGCCACGTCTGCTGCAGACTCTGGTTCCTGCAGCACCTTAATGCCACGTCTGCTGCAGACTCTGGTTCCTGCAGCACCTTAATGCCACGTCTGCTGCAGACTCTTGTTCCTGCAGCACCTTAATGCCACGTCTGCTGCAGACTCTGGTTCCTGCAGCACCTTAATGCCACGTCTGCTGCAGACTCTGGTTCCTGCAGCACCTTAATGCCACGTCTGCTGCAGACTCTGGTTCCTGCAGCACCTTAATGCCACGTCTGCTGCAGACTCTGGTTCCTGCAGCACCTTAATGCCACGTCTGCTGCAGACTCTGGTTCCTGCAGCACCTTAATGCCACGTCTGCTGCAGACTCTGGTTCCTGCAGCACCTTAATGCCACGTCTGCTGCAGACTCTGGTTCCTGCAGCACCTTAATGCCACGTCTGCTGCAGACTCTGGTTCCTGCAGCACCTTAATGCCACGTCTGCTGCAGACTCTGGTTCCTGCAGCACCTTAATGCCACGTCTGCTGCAGACTCTGGTTCCTGCAGCACCTTAATGCCACGTCTGCTGCAGACTCTGGTTCCTGCAGCACCTTAATGCCACGTCTGCTGCAGACTCTGGTTCCTGCAGCACCTTAATGCCACGTCTGCTGCAGACTCTGGTTCCTGCAGCACCTTAATGCCACGTCTGCTGCAGACTCTGGTTCCTGCAGCACCTTAATGCCACGTCTGCTGCAGACTCTGGTTCCTGCAGCACCTTAATGCCACGTCTGCTGCAGACTCTGGTTCCTGCAGCACCTTAATGCCACGTCTGCTGCAGACTCTGGTTCCTGCAGCACCTTAATGCCACGTCTGCTGCAGACTCTGGTTCCTGCAGCACCTTAATGCCACGTCTGCTGCAGACTCTGGTTCCTGCAGCACCTTAATGCCACGTCTGCTGCAGACTCTGGTTCCTGCAGCACCTTAATGCCACGTCTGCTGCAGACTCTGGTTCCTGCAGCACCTTAATGCCACGTCTGCTGCAGACTCTGGTTCCTGCAGCACCTTAATGCCACGTCTGCTGCAGACTCTGGTTCCTGCAGCACCTTAATGCCACGTCTGCTGCAGACTCTGGTTCCTGCAGCACCTTAATGCCACGTCTGCTGCAGACTCTGGTTCCTGCAGCACCTTAATGCCACGTCTGCTGCAGACTCTGGTTCCTGCAGCACCTTAATGCCACGTCTGCTGCAGACTCTTGTTCCTGCAGCACCTTAATGCCACGTCTGCTGCAGACTCTGGTTCCTGCAGCACCTTAATGCCACGTCTGCTGCAGACTCTGGTTCCTGCAGCACCTTAATGCCACGTCTGCTGCAGACTCTGGTTCCTGCAGCACCTTAATGCCACGTCTGCTGCAGACTCTGGTTCCTGCAGCACCTTAATGCCACGTCTGCTGCAGACTCTGGTTCCTGCAGCACCTTAATGCCACGTCTGCTGCAGACTCTGGTTCCTGCAGCACCTTAATGCCACGTCTGCTGCAGACTCTGGTTCCTGCAGCACCTTAATGCCACGTCTGCTGCAGACTCTGGTTCCTGCAGCACCTTAATGCCACGTCTGCTGCAGACTCTGGTTCCTGCAGCACCTTAATGCCACGTCTGCTGCAGACTCTTGTTCCTGCAGCACCTTAACGCCACGTCTGCTGCAGACTCTTGTTCCTGCAGCACCTAAAGGCTGGTTTATACTTCTTGTCTCACGTCTTTTACCCCCCGTTGAGTGAAAAAAGTTGCGCAACTTCCGTCTGCACTCCTGCTGCGATCCCCCGGTGACAGCCGTCTTTTACATGGCCCCCTGTCAGAACTCCGAGACGCGGACGATGCGGCTCGCAGCGTGTGATTGGTTCAAAGTTTGTGGGCGTTTTTTGTTTGGATGTCCATATATGGTGTATGACACCGCTACACGCTACCCGCTACTCTTTTAGAAGCCTGTTTTTGTTTTTGCTTTGACAGACATGGATAGTTTTGAAGAGAAACTCGCCGAGGCGGTCCAGAGCGGGGATCCTGGCGGGACCAATCCAGTTCCTCTGTCTTTGCAGTGGCTGGACACATACATTAAACACCGGGGGACGACTACAAACATTACAACAGCCGACATAAGAAAAAATGGACCTTGAAATAGCAACACGCCTCGGTGGCTCACTGGAAACGCGTAGGGTTTCCGCTCCAAAGCTTTTCTCGACTCGGGTTCGAATCTCACCTGGTTGAACTTATTTTACGTTTGTCTTTTATTGGATAAAAAAAGGAGTTAATATGCCTGTGGTTAACACAAACTCCTTTTTTTTCTTTTACCACTTAGAGCTGGTTTAAAGGCCTCCTCTGGCCCTGGGTCCAGGACCAGGACTGGATCAGCTTCAGGCTGTGGTTCTGATCAGTTTTTCTCCACATTATGGTTTATCTTGTTAAAAATTAAAAATGAAGCTCTTCGTTCCTTCAGGGTCCGTCTGGTGAAACCCAAACGTGTCTGTGTATTTTCTGGAGTCAGCCTGAGCGACGTGTCTGCTTCAGGTTGGACGGTTCTGGATTGGTGTGGTTCCAACAGTCGGTCCTTATCTCACAGCAGCTGGACCCAGAGAGTGGTTCTGGTGATCCCACCTTTTAAAATATTAACGACTGAGACAAACAAATTCTTCTCTGACATCACTGCTGGGTCCAGCTGGTTCCTTCACAGACAAACAGAACCTTCAGGGGCCGCCCACATATCTACCCACTGCACCACCTGGTGTATCTTGGGTGCAGAGACTAATTTCATTGTTGTATGGAAACATACAGTGATGACGACACGCAGCACTTGTTATTCTGAGCAGCTGTTTCCTCCAGCCTGACAGAACCAGGAGGTTCTGGACTCTGTCCTCCTGCTTTCATAAATCCAGTTTACACCTCTCAAATCCTTTTGATGTAAAGGAAATGTCACTAAAAGCTTTTTTCTATCTTTTAGAGGGAGCCAATAATTTCTGAGCACTTTCCTTTGATCTGTGATCATTTGTTCAGAAATTTCAGAACCTTTTACTGTTCTGGTCTTTTCTTCAGAACCTTTTACTGTTCTGGTCTTTTCTTCAGAACCTTTTACTGTTCTGGTCTTTTCTTCAGAACCTTTTATCTACAGATTCTGAGCAGGAAGTTGATGAAGGTCTCTCTTGTGAACGAGTCCTCGTGGCTCAATGAGACTAGCCTGTAGAAATAAATGGGAAAAAAAAACTTTTTGTTTTGGGGCCTTCAGCTGCTGGATGTCGTTCTGTTACAATTACCGTTTGAAACGGTTCATCCAGCACCGGAACAAAGACCGACCGGTGAATGGAGAGCTTCTTGCAGCTCAGCTCCTTCTTCACCACAAAGGACCGGCTCAGA
The DNA here is from genome assembly GCA_038048925.1 of Garcialebias charrua. NCBI lineage: Eukaryota > Metazoa > Chordata > Actinopteri > Cyprinodontiformes > Rivulidae > Garcialebias > Garcialebias charrua. The sequence goes on from JBBPBX010074363.1 coordinate 9,717, forward strand.
GTCCACAGTACTGCAGAAGCTGCACCAATCTGTCCATCAGTCTTATAGAATAGAATACTGTAGAATATATCTTTATTGACATTGCCATTGCACCAGGGCACAATACAACATGATTGATTACGCACATCCGTCTTAAGATGGGACGAGTGCACGAAGCCGCAGCAGTTAAACCGCGCCGCCACAATCTTAGATATGAAAAAAAGGGAGATAACATGAGGATAAGTTGTGGTATTACAAAAAAGATCTTTCACATCTTGCCTGTTTAAACACCATATGAGAAATCAAAAAACTCTACCAGAAAGCATATTTAGGACAAATCACATATGCATTTTGAGGTTGAGGCAGTGAGATTCTGTCCATGAGCCATTTCAGATAGCAAACAGTTCTGAAGATGTGCTCAGCTGACCTCCAATAATGCTCACAGAAAAGTTCTCCAGGGAGGGGGAGGGGGGTAGCGATAGTTATGTGCAGCTGGTGTCCACACGTCTCAGGAGCCTTTCCAAGGCTGTTTTGGGAAGTAAGATAGAGATACCATAAATATTTTTCACTTCAGGCACACAGTGTAATTTCTGTAGCCTTGAGTCCTGCTGGACGATCTGATCCAAATATAATCCAGTTCGGGAACTTTTCACTGATCCAAGCTATGACTTCCACAAGATGACCAGTGCAGCGTCCACTACGAGTCCCAAGCCCTGCAGGTGGTCTGCGATCCTCAGAGATCGTGTCCACCTTCCGGATTAGCTCGTAAAACAGTTGATTTATGGAGGTCACGGTGCGGATCAGATTTACACTTTGACTCGGGAGCTTTGACGTGGCATTCTGCTGAAGTCTTCCTCATTTTCCGATAGGCCAGTGCTCCACAAACGTCAAAAAGCAAAGCGCCTGCCATCGTAAATCCAATTATATTCAAATTCTCCACATCTCCCACAGAAAGCACTGAAGAGACACGTCACCTTCTATTCGCCCCTAGAATCCATGACGTATCCTCCCGGGTGAGTCTGCAAGGGACAGGCCGGCTCCCAGTGCCTTGCCTTTTTGTAGAAAAAAAATCTTATCAATAGAATTGCTCGCCCATGAAAACATCCATCTCAATTTGCATTTGAGAGGTGCTTTCCTGAGGAGCTGCAGACAAGAAGCCGCGCAGGGTGGGGAAGGTCGGGGAGGGAAGGAGCGAAAAGAAAAAGCTGCTGCCTCGTCCAGTGACGGAAGTTATATATAAATGCTACTTTGTAAAATAAACTACTACTTACTACTACTACTATTACTACTTGGGACTATTGTATCCCTACTTCATGGTTTTTCACTTATCATGGGGGGCGTAGTCCCTAACACCCGTGATAAACGAGGGAACATTGTATTTGTAAGAATCTACAAACTCAATAGGAACACTATTCGTAGACAAGATAGAAGAAAGGACTGCTGGTACCAAGATTTTGTTTAAAAACAACATCCCTTTGGTTTCATAAGCATTTAGCAACAGTTTGAGATGGAATAAATCTGAATGGATGATGACGAATGCAGACTGTAAAAGCTAGAAAACCTTAGCAACTATTCTAGCTCGACAATAAACAACTGTATCGTCAGCATAGAAATGCAAGGACGTGTCAGGAATGTTCTGGCCTACATTACTTATATAGATTGTGAAAAGAGTGGGTCTGAAGACTGAGCTTTGTGGTACACCATTATTGGGATTAAATAACTAGAAGAAGACCCATTGGGTTGAACACATTACTTTTGGCATGAGAGGTAATTAGAAAACCAACCAATAGTGTGGTGTGAGAAACCAATATCTGAGAGCTTATGACATAAGATACCATGGTCCACAGTATTAAAAGTTTTAGAGAAGTCTAAATAACATAAGACAAGTAGAACTTTATTAGGAAATAGTTGATAAAGTGCAGCACAGTAGTCCATAACATCCAATGCTTCAACAACATCATCATTAACCTTCAATTAACCTACAAGTCATTGTGTCCCAAAGCCAGACTGATGGGAAGAAAAGATAACTTAACTTAGTTCCTTAAGGTGCCACTTTTTCTTTCAAAACTTTAGTTTTTTTTTTTATTATTGTTTGTATTTTATATATTTTAGACTGGTCTGAGAAACACATTTGATTCTCTGTGTTACACTTGATGAATAACAATAAACTTAATCCTTCTGCTGTGGACATCATCCTCATTAATCTTGACAAGACTCCTTCAGGCGAAGCGGTAAACTGCATCTAGCATCACTTTTTGCTCTTTTACATCCTCCCTCTCCCTGTCAGCATCGTGTCTGACAGAGACGCAGCATGAGGCAGCCTGCTGGCATTAGCTTGACCTTTTCTGCACCTTCAGCTTATTCAGTTTGAGTCATATTCACCTGTGGTGTCAGTCGGAGCCACACATTACAGCATGACAAATAAACAGCAGGTCTCGCTTGTAAATGCGTCTTCGAGGCTCAGTGGGAACTAACCTGTATAGATAAAGGTCTAATGAAAAAATAGAAAATCTGAAAAGCATCAAAAAGCCTTTTTGAAGACTTCATCAGCTGAAAGACCTTTTTCACGAAAAAATTGAAACTTTAGTCTACAAAAAGAAAAAGGAATAAGAAAAGTCATAGCGGTTTATGCAAAAAGTTATTTTTTAACCCTTTATATCACCATCAATTTTACGTTACAGTACTTGGTTCGTAAACCAGATTATTTCTGGATTATTTGCAAACACAACCAGCAGCAGCACATTCTTTTAGCATCACTTCTGACTGGAATATCATATTTTTTGTCAAATTAACCAAGTCTTAGTTATATAATTTAATTTTAACAAAACTATGTTTCATTTAATTCAAGCCTACTGAAAGTTAGCCTGTAATAAATACATTTTAGACTGGAAAGTTAATTCTCAATAGTCCAGGTATCAAATCCGCTCATTCTCAATCAGTTCATCTGGACAGTTTCTTTTTAGCAGAAACGTTTCACCCTCACTCCTCACATTTTAGACTGATTTGTTTAAATTATTCTAACACAGTTTGTGCATCATACTATAGAAATCATCCAATGGGAGAAGGGAAACATTTGTCGGTTTTCTGTTTTCCTCTTTTATTGTTCCAAGAGCTCTTTATGGTGACAGAAATAGGAAAGTTGCTCAAGGGCTGTTTGTGTAAGTGTGTGTGAGTGTGATTTCCTCCTACACCAGTGCTGCAGCAGAGTTTAGGTGATTCCATTTACTCTTTTTACGTGAGAATAAAATAACTTTATAACTGCAACCTACAGTACATATAAAATTACACTCATGAGGGTATTTAACTATAACTCCCGTTAGTAGAAAAGCACAAAATCATTTAGTTAAGAGCTCAGGCAGATATTTTGTTTGTGTGTCCAAGTCTGAAAGGATCTGGTTGAATAAACAGAGAACGCAGAAAATGATAAATAAAATAGACTAAATGTCTGAGATAAATGTGCAGTTGGAGGAATATGAAGATGTGTAGACGCATGCAAGCTTTACTCACCAAGTCCTAAACAGGATACTCTGAGCCCTGACTTTCCAAGGTTCCTGCATAAACAGAGAAGAAAAAAACACTTAAGTGTCTTTTGTCAGTAATCTGTATCATAGTCACATGGAGGACATTTAAACAGAAAAAGGAAAGTAATTAAAATAACACATTTATGTGTGTAGAATATTCTGATAAACAATTCACAATAAAAATGAATATACTGAAGCAACAAAGTCTTGCAATTAACAATCAGGACTTGTTTTTACAAGATGGTGGATGTGTCTTCGTGAAACCGCTTTGAATTATCTTACATGCATGTATTTCATCAAACTGGAAGTTACATTTTACTGTGTTAAATTTAAAGGTGTATTCAATCTATGTCAAATTATAATATTCAGTGATAAAGTCAGTATCAGACTGATACACAAACATTTTCATACAAAAAAACCTGACAGTCACAGAATTACTCCACTGATTAGACAAACTAAAAAACTAAACTGAAAACAATTTAAGAAAAATGCCAACAAACAACTAATTTACAGCACAGTCAACTAACTTAGGCTAAACTACTCAGGGCTAAATTAAACTAAGAAAAGCTTAAACAGGTACAGCTAAAAAATAAAAATGTGTGTGTATCTGACCATTATTGTACACATTCTGCTTCGACTTCTTGAGCTGGCCGGACCACTACAGTGCACATTTTATGCGTTTAAGCTGTTTTACAGCTAAAATAGGCCAAGCTACGTTATGCTAAATGAAGCTAAAACAAAGGCTAGGCTGAAATGCTCAAACAACGTGAACTATGTGAGTGTGCCACTACACATTCTGCAGCTGATCAAGCACCAAAACACAAACTTGTTCAGGCGTCCTTGTGATAGCAGAACTCAAACTTCAGTTCAAACACATCAACTCAAAGCCAAGTGTCACCAAATGACAGCACAGAGCATGTTGCTGTTTCAAATCTGTGTGCTGGTCCCCATGCGGACCCCTGTCCCCAATGATAGTACAAAAAGAGCACACACAAACACTTTTGAAACAAACTTGTGAGTGGAGCAGGTGCAAAGCTAAAACCACGGATCCAATTCATCAACTTGTAGGCAGCACACGGGGGGGGGGTTTATAATTTGCTACTGTGGCACTTTTGAACTTATGTTTCCTGCACCATATTAAGAGAATATGCAAGAGAAGTAACCTGAAATATATGTTGTTTAAAATTTTTTATAATTCACTTCTTTAAATTTTTTTAGGGGGAAAGAAATGGATCTGTCATTTCTAACCTGGGCCTGCGACCGGCCCAAAGATTCAGGCCATGCCCGAGGTCAAAATAATGTGCTTGATGGCCGGGTCAGTGTCAGGCTTTTGATTGCGTCAGCGGATGCCTGCGGCTGACGATCCAATTTGGATCACCAGCTACGTGCGTCCGTTTTGCCGCGCGCGGTCTGGCCGTTTGAAAGAGGTTAAGAAAGTCCAGATGGATCACTGCCAGTGACCCACCTGGAGCTTCACTGGACTCAGCCACTGCATCAGTGGTCGCGCACAGCTGACGACCCAATTTGGATCATCAGCCGCGCACACCCGCTGACCATTAATAACTATAATAACTATAATAACTATAACATTATAATAACTATAACATTATAATAACTATAACATTATAATAACTATAATAACCCACTGTCTCTTGTTGATAAAAATTAAATCTTATACTGTATCTTCCTTTCTTTGAAATACGTTTTTAAATCATGTCAAACTAATTTGCTTACAAAAGCAATAAAAACTTA
>JBBPBX010074364.1:0-17597 GCA_038048925.1 Garcialebias charrua
TTTTTTGGATTATTCTGGGCTTAGCAGGTGGAAGTTTAGTAGATCTAAGAGCTGCTATTACGGAATGATCACTCAAAACGTTAGCAAATACACCTATACCAGGAAATTTGTGAGGTGCATTTGTGAAAAACAGATCTAAGGTGGAAGATTTTTCTGGACATTTTATGTTTGGTCTGGTGGGAGAATCGATAAGTTGTGTTAGATTGAGAGATAGGCAACATTCCTTGAATTTATCACAGAGGGGGGTCGACTTATTCCAGTCAATGTTGAAATCTCCTGCCAAAACAATCTCATTGTATTTTAAATTTCCTATGAATTCAGTCAGGGAGGATAGAGCTTCAGGTGTTGCGGAGGGGGGACGATAACAACCTACAACAGTTAAGGGCTGACCTCCTTTCAAAGTGATGTTCACAGCTAAAGCCTCAAACTGGTTTGCATTGTTTTTTTAGACGCAATCCTGGCAGCCAAAGAGTCTCTGATGTAAATAGCGACTCCACCTCCCTTTTTATTACGATCACAACGATAGATCTTAAATTCATTGATTGCCAGGTCATTTTTCAAAACAGAATTTTTGAGCCAAGTTTCAGAGATAACGATCACATCTGCCCCAGAAGAAGTGATTAGGATTTTCAGTTCATCAAGTTTTTTTAGAAGGCTACGAGCGTTTACATGCAGAAAACGGAGACCTGAAATATTTTTAAACTCATTAGGTGTACAGTAGTTAGTGATTGGCCCTGGGTTGGGCTGAATCCCTGAGATCATTAACAACAATAATATCAGACATTTACTTGACTTCTTTGTCACTGATGTGTAATTACAGGAGTTAACAGTGTGACATTTTCAAGATACAAGATACAAGAAGGTTTATTAACATTGCATCAATTTTCACCAATACAACGTAATTATGTAGTTACAGTCATCCAGGAGAGAGAATGGGTGCAAAAAGCTGCAGCTCAACAAAGCACATGACATATTTATCAACACATGATATGTTTATCAACACATGATATGCTTATAGCGCGGCCGCTATAAGCTATTTTGCCCCCATAATTGAACCATGTGAAACATTAATGAAGACACGATCATTCAGAACCCAAAAACAATGAAAGCTGCAGTGATGTGCAGATCCTGATATGTTGATAAGATTCAGTGATTCCAGGTAGTCTGAGAACTGAAAATAATGACAGTAATATGAATGAGGCAGAAAAGTCTCAGACCATAAAGCGTCACAATTCAAGTGGGCAAACAGTTCCGTTGTGGAGGCCCAACTGCAGTTTGTGTGAGGGGGGATCCAGCCTCCTTGAGAATATGAATGGATGTGGCCATGGTGAACACAAGCTGGATCCAGAATCAACGGAAAGAAACAAACAATTTGTAGCAAACAGCAGAGTGAGCTGCCAGAAAGGCCTCCTGAAATTAAGGGCATGGTTGAAGCCTGTTTCAAGTCAGTAAAGGGAAGGGACAACAGCGTGAACAGCACCAACAACGCAGCTCCTGATCCGCAGCGATACACGTCACACTCTGCTCGTCTGATCCAGAAACAGCTCACAACAGTGTGAAACAGGCACCAATGATGATCCTGTTCCTCCGCGCTTCACTCTCTGCTCGTCTGATCCAGAAACAGCTCACAACAGTGTGAAACAGGCACCAATGATGATCCAGTTCCTCCGCGCTTCACTCTCTGCTCGTCTGATCCAGAAACAGCTCACAACAGTGTGAAACAGGCACCAATGATGATCCTGTTCCTCCGCGCTTCACTCTCTGCTCGTCTGATCCACAAACAGCTCACAGCAGTATGAAATAGGCACCGAAACAATGATGATACTGATCCTCTGCGCTTCACATCCCGTCACTGTGCTTCATGACCTGCCATAGATGTACTACCATACTACTCTGATCGAGAGTGATTGGAGGCAGAGGCAATCTGCTGTTCTCATTGGGCAAAAGCGGAAAAGAATGCCTGTTTTTCCTCTTTTTGTGGGGAGTCATGGTTCGGAGTTGTTGCAAGTTTTGTAAATGAGCAGATCTCCTGACTCCAGCCCGCTTCCTGGTTGGGTCTGGTTTACTGGCCTCCTGGGGCCTGATGAACCTCCTGGGAGATGTGTTTCACCCAGTGGAGGGGGGGGGGTGTCGTTTAAGAGCAGAGCTGAGCCAGTACAGCGAGCACGGTCACACGCTGCAGGATCACTGCTTGAGCATGGCGTGTCGCCCACTGAGGATAAGGGGACAGCTTCAGCATGAGGATGTGGAGCTGTTCGAGATGGTCCTTTGTGTTGAGCAGACTTTAGATTGGTTGGTGACAGAAAGTTCAGTCCTCTTCGATTAAAGGGAAGAGGAGTCTGATTTAGCCCTGGTGCCATTTCTGTTCTGCACTGAGTGTTTACACACGCTGCAGTTTCATCACAACTGTCTTTGTGAACGTGTGATACTGGTGTTGGCCTGCGGGTTTCTGCCGTGACCCCCCCGTCACTTACTGGCATCCGTTGAATAGGTGGCCAGGAAGGTGGGTTATCAGATTCTGTCGCGCGTACCCCTGGAGCGCGGACGTGTCACGGGTTTGTTTGATTTGTGTATTGTCGGTCCCGTAGTTTATAACGGAGCGGGGGCTAGAACATGTGACCTGCCTCACCTGTCTCTGTGAGGACTGACGGATGATGCTTTTGTGTTTGTTGTTTTTTTTAGTCAAGAAACAGAGAGGGGCTGTTTTCTGAACCTTTATTCGTGCTTATGTGTAAAGACATATTTGACTTTATGTCACTCACAGCAGAGAAAACATGATTCGTGCATGAAACCAAGTTACCAGCTTTTTGTACTGTGCTACAAATTAAGTCTGGATATAAAGAGATCATATCCTATACCGCATGGGCGGGTGATCGTGTAAAGTTAAAAAGCAGTCCTGGTTCATCAGGGACGCTTTTGTCTGGTGTCCCGACTCGCTGAGGAGGCTCTGTTCCGGTCCGCCTGGCGGGGAACAAATCTGTTTTTACTCCAGGCGTGTTCGGATCGAGGTGGGCCCGGCAGTGGTCTCTGCCGGTGCTAGGCCTCGTATGCCGGCCGCTTTTTTCGGTGAGGCACATGTGGCTGAGTGGTGTCAAGGCTGTGGGGCTCTGCTTCCAGCTGACTCCCTGAGGGGGGGCGAAGGTTCTTCTGGGGATGCCTACCCGGAGAGCCTCAGCCTGTTTGTGCCTCTGGTCCAGCCTGGTTTGGATTCGGTCCAGAGCTGTCCCAAGCAGTCCCGTCGGTTCTATAGAATGGTGGAGAAAATGAATTTTCTGTCCCTCCGGGAGGTCAGTCAGGGTTATCCACAGATGGCATTGTGCGATGACCACCTCTGCCATTCCTCTGCCCTGTGCAACAGCTGCTGTCCCCATCATGCGGAGCACAAAGTCTGTTGCCCTGCGGGCTTCGTCCAGCACGTCGGTGGCAGCTTGTTTGTCTGTTGTAACCTGGAGTTCCTGCAGTTTTTCAGCCAGGTATGCTTGCATCATGGCGGACGCATTCATAGCGCACCGCGAGGCCCTGCGCTCTGTAGCACTTCTCGACCAGAGAGGCCGAGGCTTGACAGGCCTTGCTAGGGAGAGTTGGTTTCGTCCCGGATGACTTGGGAGCCAGATGAGACGCCAGCGTGTCTTCCATTTGAGGCACATTGGCTATACCCACTTCATCCATCCCATCCACGTCGAGGAACTGCGAGAGCGGGAGCAGCATGGGAGCTCTGGGCTGAGACCAGGTGCGAGTCAGCTCTGTGAGGAAATCTGGAAAGATGGGCATCCTTTGCCTCATGGCGGCCTGCTGCTTCGAATAAAAATAATTTCCTGCCAACCTCGTGACCTGTTGACGAGGTGGAGGCTCCGGCCATGGGATCTGCAGCGCGTCCGTTGCTCTGTGACACAAGTCGAACAGAGCAGGGATCGAAAAGTCAGTCTCCGGGAGCACAGGCGCCGGGGTGTGAGACAGGTCTCCCTCCTGTTCCTCGTGCTCAGCGTCTGCTTCGTCCGCAGAAAATTCACCTGAGGCTGAGATTGAGATCTCGTCCTCGTTCATCAAGCCTCGAGTGTCGAAGTCGACTGTTGAGTCCCCGATGGGAGCCAGCGCATCCAGGCTGTCGCCCCATTCGCCCTGGGTGCTGTCTTCCAGGGCCATGTTCTCGAGCTCCGGCGTGGGAGTGAGAAGTTCAAACGTGTCCGGCTCTGTTGGCGCCGCCGCAGCGCCCATGGCTTTGGCGACGAAGTCCGCCCGGTGCCTCCTCACCGCCTCCAGCATCTGGCTGCAGTGTTGGCATGATTCGGGCGCATCCAGCGCCATATTTGCATGTAGCATTCCCAGGCAGACAGGATAGGCCTCATGGGTGTCCGTCGCCGAGATGGGAAAGCCGCATCCGCTGGGGCAGGCGCGCGAGGTGGGGCTCGCCGTCCTGCCAGTCTTTTTTGGAAGTCTTGTCTTTCGCTTTCCTTTCTCTGGAGGCATGTCCGAGATAAGGCGAGCGAGTCCTCCAAAATCCTTTTTCTTTTTATTTGAGACGTCTCCTCCGTCGCGTCGCTTTCACTGGCTAGCCTGCTACAGTTAGCAGAGGTAGCGGTGTGACGCAGTTTAGCGCCGTCGAGCGAAGCAGTCTGCGGAGAGAGGAGAAGAAAAAACTTTGGGGTTAAGGTCAAATGTGCCGGACTAGCTTTTACCAGCCCGGCAGTACGCAGGAATAAATTCTCTGTACGCCCTGTGTAGGGAGCAAGCTCACCTCTGGTCGAGTGATGATGCAACAGAGAAGTACCCCGAAGAGAAGAGTTCAGGTTTAAGCGAGGTGAAGGGCAATAAGAGACCGATGGATGGGCGTCAGTGCCTTACGTACCCAGAGGGTGGGGCCTCTGGCGTGACGCTGACGCTCCGGCCGTAAAGGCGTGATTGTATTCCTTCAGGTAATCGCGCGGGGGCGCAATTCCCATAGCAAGTATGTTGCACCGAGTGACATGACTGATAAGGGAACTGTGGATTTCCTGATTTTGACAGTTTTTATAGATTCGCTGAGTCAAAAAAGTGAAATTTTTCAAAGGAAAACAGTTTCTTCTCTAACGAGCAATATGTGAAACTGTGTGTTTTGTGTCAAAGGTCGTAGTTTGAGTCAAGGATGACTCTCAGCTACAACAACAAACCTCAGCTGAACATCTGTAAAACTGACCAGGATATATTAGCTGTGGCAGCCATCTTGAATCAGGTTGACTTCATAAATTAGTTGGTTGTATCTACAAAAAGATTCTGAGATTATTTGTTCAGTGCTTCATGAGATATTTTGCTAACAAACCTAAAAATTGAATACAAACAAAGACAATCATGTAGTTGTACATGTGTGAACATGTTTGATTAGTTTTACTGGTTTCTCTCTCAGACCACCTAAAGACAAGAAGATGGAAGGTTGGCTGAAGGAAAAGTCTCCAGGATCCACCTGTCTGTCCATGAAGAGTGACATGTCCAAAGATGGACCTCCAGACTTCAGTCCTGAACCTGGACCTTCAGACACAAAGTAAGAAAACTGTTTCTAACTGAGTCCTGTAAGTCCTCAAAGAACAGAGAATTTCATCTTTGATTTCTTGTTGTAAATTGGTGAATTACCAGTCTGCTTTGATGGGAAGTTTTTCCTCTGACTTTTCAAGCAGCAACATGACGATGTGACATGAATGAGAGAGCGACTGCAGTGACTTGTTCAGCCTGACTCTGTGTGTTTGCTGCTTTTTACTTTGTTCTTGTCTCCATTGTGGACTGTTCAACTTGACATGAGTCTCTGTAAAATCATGGCTTTGTCTGCTTCATGATCACACTTTTATTACTAGCTGGAGTGAACTTTGACCTCTGGACTGATTCATGGAAACACTGCAGGCAGCTTCATCCAACGTATCCAGAACACAAGGGAAGTTCTCCTACAGAGCAAGCCCAGAACATTCAGCTTGAATATTAGAACGAGTCATCAACGGCTCCGTCCTCACACAGAATCTCCACAGAAACATGGAAAGAAAGGAGGGAAGAGACGGAGGTGAAGAAAGTGAAAACACAACTTCCTGTTTGTTCATCAGCTCCATGTTTTACTGAGCTTCTGTGAGAGGCTTTGAACATCTCACATTGTTTGCTGCTTCAGTAGAACAGCAGCTCACTGAGGAACTCACTGAGGAACATAGTGACCACTGGCAGGAAGCTGCTGGTACCAGTCTGAACCATCTAGAACATCTTCACACTGAAGTCCTTGAAGAAACCAGAACCAGTTCTAGTTGATCCAGAACATCTACACACTGAAGTCCTTGAAGAAACCAGAACCAGTTCTAGTTGATCCAGAACATCTACACACTGAGGTCCTTGAAGAAACCAGAACCAGTTCTAGTTGATCCAGAACATCTACACACTGAGGTCCTTGAAGAAACCAGAACCAGTTCTAGTTGATCCAGAACATCTACACACTGAGGTCCTTGAAGAAACCAGAACCAGTTCTAGTTGATCCAGAACATCTACACACTGAGGTCCTTGAAGAAACCAGAACTGGTTCTAGTTGATCCAGAACATCTACACACTGAGGTCCTTGAAGAAACAAGAACCGGTTCTAGTTTATCCATAACATCTTCACACTGAGGTCCTTGAAGAAACCAGAACCAGTTCTAGTTGATCCAGAACATCTACTTTTTCCTGTCTTGAAACTCTCACCATCAGGCAGGAGCTCTAGATCCATGAAAGTGTCAAAAACACAGTTTTTAGGTTGTAAATTGAAAAACACAACTGCTGTAAACTCTAAAGATCCAGGGTGTAAAGTTGAAACCCATCCAGAACCAGACCTGCAGGTTGGACCCAACTGGACCCTCCAGACCTTCCCACTTTCATGTGTTCATGTGAAAAAGCAGGAGTTAGATTTCACCATCAGATCAGTTCCAGTGTCAAACTGGGACCAGTTCTTCCTGTTCCTGAACAATCTGTAATATCTCAGCACCAACTCTTTACTGGACCAGAACCAAGAGGACCTGTAGGAGCTCATGGAGACCAACAATCAGGGAAAATGTTGTGACTCCATGATGAAAAACCTCATGTTGGGTTTTGAGTTAGTTTGATTCAAAACGGATCAATAAAAGCTGTGATGTTCACCATGAATCAGATAGAAAGTAATATTTTACTAACAGGAGCTGACTGTCATGTTTTCATGTCATGTGTCATGTGGAGAAAACTGGTGAGTCCATCATGATTTGAAGCTGAAGTTCTCAAGTGAGTCCAGCTGTGAATATGAAGTGTGTCAGTGTCAGATGGTGTTTGTGAATCCTGTTTGAACCAGTGTCTCCACTAATGAAACCAGTTCTGCTGCATCTTCACTAATGAAACCAGTTCTGCTGCATCTCCACTAACGAAACCGGTTCTTCCATCCATCCATCCATCCATTATATTTTACCCCCTTCTTCCACTTTGGGCCATGGGGGTCGCAGGTGCCCATGTCCATCAATCACAGTGTGACGGGCGGGGTACACCCGGGACGGGTCTCCTGTCCATCACAGGGCCACATAGAGACAAACAACCATTCACTCTCTCACTCACACCTAGGGACAATTTAGAGTTACCAACCAGTCTAACTTGCAATTTTTTTGGTTTGTGGGAGGAAACTGGAGTACCGTACCCGGAGGAAACCCACGTATGCACAGAGAGAACATGCAAACTCCCCCCACCGGGCATTCTGTGTGGCTGCCCCCCGCCTATGGAACTCCCTCCCTGACTACCTGAGAGCTCCACAGTCACTGGTTGACTTCAAAAACGGCCTAAAGACTTTTCTTTTTAAGCAAGCCTATTCTGCCTCCACATGATTCTGTCTTTAATCTTAGTTGATATTATTATTGATTTTACAAAATCACTTGTTTTATTTGTTGTAGCACTTTGAGATTTTTATTAATGAAAAGTGCGGTATAAATTGAATTCATTATTATTATTATTATTACCCAGAAAGGCCCCCGGACCGGGATTTGAACTGGCAACCTTCTCGCTGAGAGGCAGCAGCTCTACCAGTTGTGCCACCGTGCTGCACCAGTTCTTCCATCAGGGTTAATTTCTCCAAAAGATCATCCTGAACTGTTGAATTGTTTCAGTCCCAAAAATCAAGACTCTTGAGTCAGCATTAGTGAGGATTTGTAACAATATTATGGTATCAAATGATTCTGGTCAGTTTGTGGTACTTGTACTCCTGGACCTTACTGCTGCTTTTGATACTGTTGACCACAGTATCCTTATATCATGGCTGAAACAGTGGGTTGGGATTACAGGTGCTGCATTAGAATGTTTCTGCTCATACTTTTGTGTCAAGGTTGGTAGTAATGTCTCCGCCTCATTGCCTTTATCTTGCGGGATCCCACAGTGTTCCATTCTCGGAACCCTTCTTTTCTCACTATATTTGCTCCCCATGGGGTCCATCCTGAGGAAACATCTCTTTATTATGCTGATGACTGTCAGATCTACCTGCCTGTGAAACCAGCAAGTGATTGCTCCATTAAAAGTTTAAAAGGTCTGGATGACATTAACGCCTGGCTTCAATTTTTTTAAGTTTCAACGATGAGAAGACTGAAGTCATTGTCTTTAGTTCTAGCTCAACTGCCGCCTCTGATCCTGTCAACCTGGACTCTCTTCAGCCATATTTTTAGCAGTCTGGTAATAATCTCGGGATGATTTTAAACTCCGATTTCAAGTTTGACAAACAAATCAATTCTGTTCTGCAACAAAGCTTCCTCCAACTAAGACAGGTAGCTAAGCTCAAGCCAGTGTTGTCCAGACCTGACCTTGAGAAACTGGTCCATGCCTTTATCACGACCCGTTTGGACTATTGTAATGCACTATATGCTGGGATCAGCCAGGCCTCCATCTCACAACTCCAGTTCGTCCAGAATGCCGCTGCTCGACTCTTAACCAGAACTTGCAGGTCTGAACACATCACACCAGTTCTGTCCTCCCTTCACTGGCTCCCTGTGCGGTCTAGAATAGTCTTTAAGATTCTTCTGTTGACCTTCAAATGCCTAAATGGCCTCGCACCCCTTTATCTCTCTGAGCTACTGGAACCATACGTTCCCTCCCGGGCCCTGAGATCATCTGATCAGCTGCTTTTGGCTCTTCCTAAAACAAGACTGAAGCTCAGAGGAGATCGGGCTTTTTCAGTCATGGGCCCCAAACTCTGGAACAACCTGCCCCCCAACATCAGACAGGCCACCTCCCTTCCTCAGTTCAAATCTCTGCTAAAAACACATCTGTTCTCGCAGACATTTCTCACAGTGTGAGTTGATTTAGTGTTTTTTTTCTGTGCTCCATTTTAAATGCTTTTTCAAATCTTCAGTATTATCATTAGTGTTTCGTATTTTTCCATTTATTTTACTCCCAGTGTTGTTGTTGTTGTTGTTGTTGTTGTGGTTGTGGTTGTTGTGTTTGTTTTTGTTGTTGTTGTTGTTGTTGTTGTTGTTGTTGTTAAGCACTTTGATAACAGTTTCTGTTTTAAATCAGAGTCAGAGAGTCAGAGAGAATTTATTGTCATTTGCACCGCATGTAGTACATGTGTTGAAAACGAGATTATGTACACAAATGTGCTCTACAAATAAAGTTGACTTGATTTGACTTGAGTTCCTGGACCACTTCAGGCCTGTTGTCCTCACTTCTTTAGTCATGAAGTCATTCATAGAACTGGTCCAGGAGACCCTCTCACCAAAAGCTGAAGATCATTTGGACTCACTTCAATTTTCTTATCATTCATGTAGAGGAGTGGAGGACCCCACAGGAACTCTTTTATATGATTTTAGGACACGTTGAAGGTACAAAAACATTTGTAAGATTGTTTTTATTGACTTTTCATCTGTTTTTAACCACACATGTTACATGTTATCAGAGAAACTACAATGTCTGTACAGTCTGGACTCTGGCCTCATCTGTTGGCTTGTGGACTTTTTAACTGTTCGATCTCATAGAGTGAGGGTCAACGGGTTCTCTCTGATGTCCTTCTGTCCTCTATCGGTTCTCCACAGGGCTGTGTTCTTTCACCACTTTTATTTTATATACAAACGATTGTCACAGCCAATTCCCACAACGTCACATCTTAAAGTTTGTTGATGACTCTGTCGTCCCTTCTCAGCAGTGATGACCCAGACCCTGGACCTGTGGTCGGGGACTTCACTGAATGGTGTGAGTCTTCCTTTTTAAAGTTAAATGTTTCTAAGACAAAGGAGATGATCATTGATTTTAGAAAAGACTCTTCAGTTGCAGCTCCTGTGGTTATTAACGGTGAAGCTGGTGAGGTGGTGCCTCAATATAAATATCTGTGAACTGTTCTCTGTGACAATCTGACCTTTGACCCTCATGTGAACTCACTTTGTAAGAAGGCCCATCAGAAAATGTATTTTTTATCAGAAACACTGAGGTTTTGATGTTGATTCTATTTTCATGAGACTGTTTTATTCATGTTTATTGAGTCTCTTTGAACTTTCACCTTCATCTGTTGGTTTGGATTTTTAACATGTAAGAACAGGAACAAACTGTTGGGGATTGTCAGGATGTGCAGCAAAACTGCTGGCATAGTCTTACAGAACCTCACTGACCTACAGAACCTCAGTGACCTACAGACCCTCACTGACCTACAGAACCTCACTGACCTACAGAACCTCACTGACCTACAGAACCTCACTGACCTACAGAACCTCACTGACCTACAGAACCTCACTGACCTACAGAACCTCACTGACCTACAGAACCTCACTGACCTACAGAACCTCACTGACCTACAGAACCTCACTGACCTACAGAACCTCACTGACCTACAGAACCTCACTGACCTACAGAACCTCACTGACCTACAGAACCTCACTGACCTACAGAACCTCACTGACCTACAGAACCTCACTGACCTACAGAACCTCACTGACCTACAGAACCTCACTGACCTACAGAACCTCACTGACCTACAGAACCTCACTGACCTACAGAACCTCACTGACCTACAGAACCTCACTGACCTACAGAACCTTACTGACCTACAGAACCTCACTGACCTACAGAACCTCACTGACCTACAGAACCTCACTGACCTACAGAACCTCACTGACCTACAGAACCTTACTGACCTACAGAACCTCACTGACCTACAGAACCTTACTGACCTACAGAACCTCACTGACCTACAGAACCTTACTGACCTACAGAACCTTACTGACCTACAGAACCTCACTGACCTACAGAACCTTACTGACCTACAGAACCTCACTGACCTACAGAACCTTACTGACCTACAGAACCTTACTGACCTACAGAACCTCACTGACCTACAGAACCTTACTGACCTACAGAACCTTACTGACCTACAGAACCTCACTGACCTACAGAACCTCACTGACCGTGCCCCGCTGTGGCGTAGCGAGATGAGCGCGGGGCACATATGCTGGGGGCTTTCGCCTCTTTCGCTCGGGGGTTCGCGTCCCAGACCCGGCGAGCAATTTCTGTGGTCTTTCCCCCCCTCTCCTCCGTTTCACCCACTCCCTCTCTCCAATAAAGGCCACTAGCGCCACAAAAATGTAAAAAATAATAATAAAAAAATAAAATAAAAAGAACCTCACTGACCTACATAACCTCACTGACCTACAGAACCTCACTGACCTACAGAACCTCACTGACCTATACAAGGTGAGGTCAGTGAACAAGGCCAGGCTGATTCTGGCAGATCCTGATCATCCACTACATGGTGAGTTCAGGTTGCTTCCATCTGGACGCAGGTATCTGCTGCCCAGATGTAGAACAAACAAACTGAACAACTCATTCATCCCTGGAGTGATCAGACTTTATCAATGAAGAGATGATTTCTGTTCTTTTAATGTCTCAGTGTCTGGTCTAGTACAGATGTTTTATGTGACTACTGACTGGAACTAATTGTCTCTTGGGATAATAAAGATTCTTGAACTTGAAGGTTTCACTCTGGATCTTTGAACCTTCAGAGTCTCTGCAGCAGTTTGTGTGTTCAGAGCTTCTTCAATGGTTTTCTTCAGGGATTCATGTGATGTGAAGAACAACATGTTTGTGTTTCAGAGGTCAGAGCCTCAGACAGAGAGCAGAACCTCCAGGACCCAGCTGTCTGTCCATGAAGAGTCACTGGTCCAATGATCAACCTCCAGACTTCAGTGAAGAACCTGGACCCTCAGACACAAAGTAAGACAGCTGTTGCTGATTTAGACTGAATCTTCTTGTCTTCAATAGTTTAGTTCAAGAACCTGCAGCAATAATTCAGAGCACAGCCTGAAAGTCAGTGAGGTTCTGGTTCCTGTCTCTGATGGTTCAGGAGGTTCTAGTGGATGGATGTGAACAAGAGTTTTCTCCTCATCCTGGAGTCAGAGTGAAGCAGCAGCCAGATGTTAGAACTGATCTGATCAACACTTCCTGTTGTTCCACTTCTTCATCACTAAATGTCTTCACAGAGGGAGGAAGAGGAGTGGTGTTTGTGAGGAGGAGCAGCTGTCCTGCTGTTCTTTGTGTCAGGACGTCCTGAAGGATCCAGTCTCTACCAGCTGTGGACACTGGTTCTGCAGACGCTGCATCACCTCATACTGGGACCAGTCTGCTTCATCAGGACCCTCCTCCTGTCCCCAGTGTGGACAAAGACCCAGAAGCAGAAGTGGACAGCAGACAGCCAGTCAGAGCAGCTGTGTCCAAGGTAAGACATTTGTGTCCACCTGTTGTCTTCATCCAGACACATTGTTGTGTGGGACAGAATGAAGATTGAAGATGATTAGAAAGATCCTTCAGATTGAAGCACCAATCAGAATGTTGGAGTTTCTGCTGCAGCATTCACATCTGCTCTGTGTCACATTTTTCACCAGATGTTGGTCTGCAGGAGGTCTTAGAGGAACATCAGATCAGTCTGAGGAGGAGATGTGAACGTGTGACTGAAGGAAGTGATGAACCAGGAAGTAGAACCCTCCTCAACAGCATCTACACTGAGCTCTACATCACAGAGGGACAGAGTGAAGAGGTTAATACCCAACATGAGGTGAGGCAGCTGGAGACAGCTTCCAGGACCAAGAGCCTCCAGGAGACTCCAATCAGGTGCCAGGACATCTTTAAAGCCTTACCTGAGCAACATGGATCCATCAGAGTGGTTCTGACCAACGGCGTCGCTGGCGTTGGAAAAACCTTCTCGGTGCTGAAGTTCACTCTGGACTGGGCCGAGGGCTTGGAGAACCAAGATGTGAGCGTGGTGGTTGTGCTTTCGTTCAGGGAGCTGAACTTGATCAGAGATGAGCAGCACAGTCTTCTCACGCTGCTCCATGTTTTCCATCCAACATTACAGAAGGTCCCAGCAGAGAAGCTGGCTGTCTGGAAACTTCTCTTCATCTTTGACGGCCTGGATGAAAGCAGACTCCACCTGGACTTCACCAACAGTCAGCTGCTTTCTGACGTCACCCAGAAGTCCTCGCTCAACGTGCTGCTGACAAACCTCATCAAGGGGAACCTGCTGCCCTCGGCTCTGGTCTGGATCACTTCCAGACCTGCAGCAGCCAATCAGATCCCTCCTTCATGTGTGGACAGGCTAACAGAAGTACGAGGCTTCACTGACGCCCAGAAGGAGGAGTACTTCAGGAGGAGGTTCAGTGATGAAGAGCTGTCCAGAAGAATCATCTCCCACATGAAGACCTCCAGGAGCCTCCACATCATGTGTGGAATCCCAGTCTTCTGCTGGATCACTGCTACAGTTCTGGACCACATGTTGACTAGAGAGCAGAGAGGAGAGCTGCCCAAGACCATGACTGACATGTACTCACACTTCCTGCTGGTTCAGACAACCAGGAAGAAGAACAAGTACCATGAAGGACCTGAGACCAGTCCACAGGAGCTGACAGAGGCTGACAGGGAAGTTCTTCTGAAGCTGGGGAGGCTGGCGTTTGAACATCTGGAGGAAGGAAACATCATGTTCTACCAAGAAGACCTGGAGCAGTGTGGTCTGGATGTCCCAGAGGCCTCGGTGTACTCAGGAGTTTGTACAGAGATCTTCAGAAGAGAGTGTGTGATCTTCCAGAAACCAGTCTACTGCTTTGTTCATCTGAGCGTTCAGGAGTTTCTGGCTGCAGTCTACATGTTCCACTGTGTCACCACCAGGAACATGGAGGTGATGGAGAGGTTTCTGGAGGAGGAGGTCAGTAAGTCATCTCTGGATGACTTCCTGAACATGGAGGTGATGAAGAGGTTTCTGGGAGAGAAGGTCAGTAAGTCATCTCTCAAAACTCGGATGGTTGATTATTCTTCTGATGATGAGGAGGAGGAAGTAACTCGGATGGTTGATTATTCTTCTTATGAGGAGGAGGAGGTTCCTTATTCAAATTTAGATGACTTTCTGGACAGAGAAGACTCATCTCCGGAGGACTTCCTGAACAGAGTCATGGAGAAATCCCTCCTCAGTAAAAATGGCCACCTGGACCTGTTTGTTCGCTTCCTTCATGGCCTCTCTGTGGAGTCCAACCAGAGACTCTTAGGAGGTCTGCTGGGTCAGACAGAGAGTCCAGAAACCATCCAGAGGATCATCTACAACCTGAAGAAGATGAACATTGATAAAGTGTCTCCAGACAGAAGCATCAACATCTTCCAGTGTCTGATGGAGATGAAGGACCTCTCAGTTTATCAGGAGATCCAAGAGTTCCTGAAGTCAGAGAACAGATCAGAGGAACTCTCGTTGATCCAGTGTTCAGCTCTGGCCTACATGCTGCAGATGTCAGAGGAGGTTCTGGATGAGTTGGACCTGAAGAAGTACAACACATCAAAGGAGGGACGACTGAGACTGATTCCAGCTGTGAGGAACTGCAGAAAGTTTCGGTGAGTCCAGATGTGTTCATTACCTTCATGTCAGTGGAGATCAGCACTTTGAATTATTAGTAGTAGTTATTAGAGCCATGGAGGAATTCTGTTTGGATCAAGTTAGAGACACTTTTTAATCTTCATCACATTAAACATTTTCATGGAAACCACTGAACAAGTTGACAGGGTCAAAGGTCAATTTATAAATGTTGTATTCCTCTCATTTAGTTCATGTGGACAGATGTGGATTTGGTCTACAAACATCTGCTCAGTTTAATGATAAACATAAAAGTTTTAAATAATGTGGATAAAAAGAGTAAAAGTTGAGATGATGTAAAAGTTGGAGTGAAAAAGTCTCTGCTGTCTCTTTGTGGATCAAAGTTTAGTTGAGTTTGAACTTGATTTGTTTTGTTCCTTTTGAATTCAAGATCTTTTTATTGAATTTTTCATTTTTTTCCCAGAAAAAAACAAAATCATTAAACAGCAAAGATGGTAATGAAGCATATGCATGTAACCATTAGTGAAACATTTGTAGACTGAGTCAATCTGAATTGCAGCATGTACATTATAATCCACACCAAAGGAAAGAGAATAAAATAAATAAATAAATAAAAATAATCCCTACCCAATCATTGCCAAAACAAAAGGGAAAAAATGAATAAAATATAAAATAGCCAAGAGACTGCATTACGCTAAAGGAGTTGTGTTGTCAAAGAGACTGTCATATTGTTAAGTTTGCAGATGATACAGCGGTGGTGGGATGCATCACAAACAACGATGAGTCCAGCTACAGACAGGAGGTGGAACACCTGGAGAGCTGGTGCAAAGAGAATAATCTTCACATGAATGTGAAGAAGACAAAGGAGATGATTGTGGACTTCAGAAGGAATAAACACACCCACGCCCCACTGAACATAGGTGGATCTGCAGTGGAAGTGGTCTCCAGCTACAAATACTTGGGTGTACACTTGAATGATAACCTCAGCTGGAGCAACAACACCACCAGCCTGATCAAGAAAGGTCATCAGAGACTCTACTTCCTCAGACGACTGAGACGAGCTGGTCTGAGCAGCCCAGTCCTCACCTCCTTCTACAGGTGTGCAGTGGAGAGCATCCTGTGCTCCAGCATCAACGTGTGGCATGGAGGCTGCACAGTTGAAGAGAGGAAAGCTCTACAGAGAGTGGTGAAGGCTGCACAGAAGTCTGTTGGAGTCAGTCTCCCCACCATCACAGACATTTACACCTCCAGATGCAGGAAAAGAGCCACCTGCATCATGAAAGACCTCACTCACCCAGCACACTCACTCTTTGCCCCACTCCCCTCAGGACGGAGGTTGAGGAGCATCAAATGTAGAACCACTAGACTGAGGAACAGCTTCTACCCTGAGGCTGTTAGACTCATGAATGAATAAATAAAAATAAAATAAAAATAAACACTGCAAAATATCACATCATGCTGATGCTGATCTGTTTTCTTGTTGCTGTGTTCATCTGTGACCATCTGCTCATACAGACTCATGTTCGTGCTGCTGTTTATAATGATGTTTTTCCACTATATTAGGGCTTAGTGTATTACTAGTTGATGTTTTTCTTAGTTAATTCTAGATGTTATTACTGTTTTTCTCTTGCATTTGTTGTTGGATGTAACTGGGACCCCGTGTACATAATCTCGTTTTCATCACATGTATCACATGCGGTGCAAATTACAATAAAGACTCTCTGACTCTGACTCTGACTCTGAATAGATTCATGAAAGGTCCCCAAACCATCTCAAATTTACCCTCTTTCTGTTAGAGTGTGAATCTGATTTTCTCCAGCTTTAAACAGGACATGATGTCAGCCAACGTGACGAGTGGGTGGAGACGCTTCTTTCCACCTGAGCAAAGTAGCTCATCTGGCCAGGAAAAAGGTGAACAATATTACGTGTTGTTGATTTTTATTTAGGTTTGTCATGCCCTCTACAAGACCAAACAGAGCAATCAGTGGGTCAGGATTCAGACATGTATCTAGTACACGTGATAAAGTCTGAAAGATTTCCCACCAATATTTGTTCAGAGATGAGCAAAACCAAAACATATGGGAGAGAGAGGCTTCAGCATGTTTGCATCTCACACAGAACGGGCTAACATCAGGATACATAGAGGACAATTTCAGTTTAGAGATGTGAGCTCTGTGCACCACTTTAAATTGTATTAGACAATGTCTAGCACAGAGAGAACTGGAGCTCACCAGTCTGAGTATGGAGGTCCAAGAGTCCTCTGAAATAGAGGAGCCAAGATCCTCTTCCCAAGCAGCTTTGATTTTATCTGAGGAAGCACGCTTCAAATCCAATAGTTTACTGTAAATGAATGAATGAAACGTTTTTTATTTGGGTCTAGAGAAAGAATAGTGTCAATAATACTGCTATCTGTTGAAATGGAAAGGCTGGACAAATGAAGAGTAATAAAGTGCCATATTTGGAGAAACCTAAAAAAATTGGACTGGGGAAGACTAAATTTTTCACATAGTTGTTGAAATGAAGCTAACATGTTATTGAGAAATAAGTCATTGAAGCGTACTATACCCCTTCTCTGCCATTCTTTAAAAACAGAGTCCTGCGATGAGTGTTTGAAAAGTTGGTTGGACATGATAGGGCTATAGAGAGAGAAACTAGAGAAATCAAAACATTTACGAAGCTGTGCCCAGATTTTTAGTGAGTGTTTTATAACTGGGTTTATAACAGTTGTAAGTGGTGGAAGCGGGAGTGAGGATCCCAAGAAAGCCAGGGTGGACCATTTCCCAGAACA
>JBBPBX010074366.1:0-11266 GCA_038048925.1 Garcialebias charrua
TTATTACCATCAGCTCCAGGATCAGATTCACATTGTGGATGTACAATATTGTGATTTTGTAGTATGGAGTGAAAATGATATTTATGTGGAAAGAATTCTGCCAGATGACCAGCTGTGGGAAACAGCAGTTCCCAAAATTCAGCACTATTTTACACATTGCATCCTACCTGAAATCCTGGGACAGAAATCCACACGTGACTAACCAATCTAAGAATCAAGAATGTTATTTGGAGTAGTTGATGAAAGGAGTTTGAAAAGTTTATACAAATTTAAACAGTTGCTCTTTTTTTCCCCAAAAACATTTGTCACTACCATAACATGTTTCAGCTACACCTGTAGCAAGCACTCTGCAGAAGGGTCATGTGATGTTGTTACATGTCATGACAGCTGTTTTTTATTTACAATAATCTTAATTGAAAAGTTAAGTATGTTAAATCAAATGATATATTTAAATCAATATGAGATTAGCTTGTGAATTTCAAAGGTGTTCTAATATGTTAAATAACAGCACATACAAATGTCATATGTCACAAATGTTGCAAAATGAGTCTACTTCAGAAAAATGTTTTTATTTCAATAGCAAAACTCATGTCATTTTAACTGACCAATATTCACAAAGATTGGTTATGGAGTTCATTGAATAAATTAAAAATATTCAACCTTATTGGGTAAATTTTTTTTTTGTCTTCATGAACAATTAACATGTACAAATATGGTCTGTAACAGTATTAGTGATTTAATTTACTTTTGATTTACTTTAAATGATAAATACATGTATAATCATTTAAACTTAAAATATTTATATAAATATAGTTGATTGAATTACTTGTCGCTCAGGCCACTATTAAGAATTGTAATCTTTCATGGAGAACATGAATCGTTCTAAAACAAATTCGAGACACAGTGGCTTTTGACACATTAAATCTATAGGCAAGGTCTTGAAGCTGCAGATGTAATCTGAGATGCATAAGTATCATAATAAATTGCTCAAATTTGGAGAGTGCTGACAGTGATGACATGCTGATGTATAAGGTTCACAGAGCTGAAAAATTTGCATCAAAACTAAAAAGTTGGGCAGTCCCGTATAAAACTTTGTTTTATCGTTGTTCTGGAAGGTTTCAGGAGTAAATTTAGTCACTGAGACTTTTTCCTTAAGGTCGCAGATCTCAGTTGTGTAGCCTTTCACTGCATCCTCCAGCTTTGTGAGGTCAACCATGCTTAGATCCGTCTGGCATTCTGCATCTGCAAATATTTAATTATTAAAAATTACGTTCAGAAATTCTATAAATAAATAAATAGTATTTTTATTTATTATTATTTTACCTTTGAATCGTTCGTTTTCAGGGGCTGGTAAGCTTTCTTCACAGAGCTCATCTTCCAGACTGTTGGCCTCCTCAGTGCAGAGAAGCTTCCAGGCCTTAGCTCTTTCCCTGCGCCGGAGGGATGCTTCTGTTTGTGGCCACTCGTTACTTCTTTGGTACCCCAGGTTAACAGTGGGGGCCCAGTCTTGGGAATGTACATCACCTGCTGCACTCGGACAACCTAAATATAAGACACCACTTTAAAGTAAAACACGTAAATGCCTTTCCTAGCACTAAGCTAACCGCTAACAACATTAGCATTCTAATCGGATTTTTTCTGGGAACAACCAAGTGTTGAACCACTACACAAGCTTACGAACGCCTGTCTTTCTAGTAACTGTCCAATAAAATATCTGAAAATATGATTTAAACGATACGACCCTTACCTGTAACAAAGTGGTCGCTGCAGACTCTCGTCAGTTTCTGCACCTCCTGTTTTTAGCCGTAGGTTGTAATCCACGTTTGTCGTCTTTTTTCTGTAAGTTTTTTTAAATTAATCCCCTTGTAGCATACTACTTTCGGAACACGAAAATAACTTTTATCTATCTCTCGATTAGAGCGGTTGCAACAACCGTAAACGGCACAGAATTTAGGCATGTTGATGCTGAATCAGCAACAGAAGGAAACGGCTGCGTTTACTTCTTGCCCCGCATCTGCATTCTGTGACGTCACTGCTACGTCATCTGAAACCCAGCAATAAAATCAATTTAAAAAAATGATAAAATCAACTAAAATCAGAGGTAAAATCATGTGGAGGCAGAATAGGCTTGCTTAAAAAAAGTCTTTAAGCCTTGTTTAAAGTCAACCAGTGACTGTGGAGCTCTCAGGTAGTCAGGGAGGGAGTTCCATAGGCGGGGGGCAGCCACACAGAATGCCCGGTCTCCCATGGTCCTTAATTTGGTTCGTGGAATGTGAAGGAGATTACTGTTCTGTGACCGTAGAGACCGGGTGGATGAATATGGAACAAGAATGTCCTTTAGATAATCAGGTGAAGCTCCATGTAAGCATTGATGTGTAATGAGAGCAGTTTTGTACTGAATTCTGTAGGTGACAGGAAGCCAATGAAGGTTATGGAGAATGGGTGTAATATGTTCAAATTTACGAACTCTCAACAAAATCCTTGCTGCACTGTTTTGAATATATTGAAGCTTCTGAAGGTTTTTACCAGGGATTCCAATAAACAGGGAGTTGCAGTAGTCGAGCCTGGAGGAGACAAAAGCATGGACGAGTTTCTCAGCATCAGAAAAAGTCAGAGATGGGCGAAGTCTGGAGATGTTTCGAAGATGGAAGAAGCAGGTTTTAAACAGAAGCTTAATGTGATTTTCAAATGTAAGATGAGAGTCCATTTTTATTCCAAGATTAGTAACAGAGGTGGAGAGGGGGATGTCTTGTCCAGAAAAGGAAAGTGTTGTTATAGGAGATGTTTGTACCTGGTGAGGGGTGCCAATCAGTATGGCCTCAGTCTTGGAGCAGTTTAATTGAAGAAAGTTCTGATTCATCCATGCCCTTATTTCCTCCAGGCAGGCAGAGAGGGCAGTGAGTGAAGATGGAGATGACAAGGTGGAAGATGAGGATGCTCCAGTCCTGATGTAAAGCTGTGTATCGTCGGCATAACAGTGAAAAGAAATGTTGAACTGATTAATAATTTGACCTAAAGGCAGCATGTAAAGGGAAAACAGCAGGGGCCCCAGAACCGACCCCTGAGGGACACCACAGGAGACACAGACTGTCTGGGACGTGGCGTTGCCAAGACTAACACATTCCAGCCTATTGGAGAGGAAAGATTTGAACCAGTCCAGGACAGTGTCACAGAGACCGACCTCCACATGAAGACGGTGGAGGAGGACACTATGGTCCACAGTGTCGAAGGCTGCAGTGAGGTCAAGGAGGACAAGGATGGAGGGAGAACCAGTGTCAGCAGCCAGGAGGACATCATTGGTAACCCTCAGCAATGCAGTCTCTGTACTGTGAGCTGCTCTGAATCCAGACTGGAACTTCTCATACAGGGAGTGTTGCTGTAGGTGGTTCTGCAGCTGAGCAGCAACTTTTACATGCTTTTCCCCATACATACATTAACACAATAAATCAAATGTGGCACAGTCATTGTATTGTACAACAAATACAATGCTTTGTCATTTAGTAGATATCTGACTCTAAAATATTGCAATAGATTTAGATATTTTCGTTTTAACCAAATTTAAATGTTGTTTCCATGATAGATTATCATCAATGACCACACCCAAAAATTTTGCCTCACTGACTCTGTAAATCACTGAGTCCTTGATTAGAAATGGAACATCAATTGATTTATTTCTATTAATAAATATCATATAGTTTGTTTTTTCCAAATTTAATGATAATTTGTAATAAGTTTAAACCAGTTTTGGATTTTAACAAACTCCTTCATCATTGAATCTAGAAGTTGTTCAACATTTTTCCCAAAACCAAAAAAAAGTTGTGTCATCAGCGAAAAGAACGCATTTAGTGAGTCCAGACACCTTAACCAAATCGTTTACATACAAAATGAACAATTTCGGACCAAGTACCGATCCCTGAGGAACTCCACGTAACAGTACAGTGATCTGATCTCACATCATCCAACTGTACACATTGTTTCCTATTTTCTTTTTCTTTTTTTCTTTTTTTTTTCCTAAGTAACTACACACCCACTGTAACGCCAATCCTCTTATTCTGTACTTGTGTAATTTATCAAGGAGAATACTATGATTAAATCAACAAAAACACTTACACTATATTGTTTTTGGTCAACAGCAGTAGTTACTTGTTCCACAAGTTAACCTGCATATGGTAAATAAACATAACTTGCAGCTTTTAGTGTATCTGGTCTCAAACTTTACCAAAGGGAAAGCTGAAGATCAATTTACAAATTCATTTGTAAACTGGAGAACTAAAAATAAATACAAAATGGGAGTTGTCTGAAAAAAACTAGGGCTCGTCCGGGATTTGAACCCGGGACCTCTCGCACCCAAAGCGAGAATCATACCCCTAGACCAACGAGCCACACAGACGAACGACAAGTGTTTCTTTTTAGAGGTTTTTCTTCGCGCTGAACCCGATCAGTTCATTTTGCAGATGTTTTAAGAACAAGTGGTTTGATGCCATTTCAACCACTGCCACGAGTCCGTGCGCACAAAAACATCTTTATTTTATGTCTAGTTGCCAAAGCAGTGAACAAAGCGCATGCGCGATGAAGAACGTTTACTAGCTTGATAGACAAAAAAAACAACTAATAATACATCTACAAAATTGGTCATTTTTATTTTAAAACAATAAAAAAATGTTTCTATTAAAAGTAAAAACATCCTCCGCCGACGGGATGAATGACTCGTCAGGCGGAAGTTGATCTGCCGGTGTTACACCTGATGGGTGACAGAATATGATGTAACACCGGTGTTACACCTGATGGGTGACAGAATATGGTGTAACACCGGTGTTACATCTGATGGGTGACATAATATGGTGTAACACCGGTGTTACACCTGATGGGTGACAGAATATGGTGTAACACCGGTGTTACACCTGATGGGTGACAGAATATGGTGTAACACCAGGTGTAACACCAGTGTTACAGCTGATGGGTGACAGAATATGGTGTAACACCGGTGTTACACCTTGTTACACCTGATGGGTCACAGAATATGGTGTAACACTGGTGTTACACCTGATGGGTCACAGAATATGGTGTAACACCGGTGTTACACCTGATGGGTCACAGAATATGGTGTAACACCGAGATGTTTCAACTGGAAGCTGCTGGTCTGTGACTGATGGGACGTCTCAAGTTGAGAGTGATGAGGATGATGAGAGGGATTTAGGTGAGTGGACACCAGAGCGTCAGGATGAGAGACAAATAGAAGATACTTGTAGTTGTGGATCTTCACTGACTGTGGTCTGTCTGTTAAGAAGTCTAGTACCCAGTTACAGATGGAGGGGCTTAGTCCAAGTGTAGATAGTTTGTCTATCAGAGTTTGGGGGATCATGGTGTTAAAGACAGATGTGAAGTCCACAAAGAGCAGACACACGTAGGAGTCCTTCTGTTACAGGTGGGTGAGAGCAGTGTGGACCACAGACAACACAACAAGTCAACTTTATAATAACTACAAGCAAATCAGAAGCAAGAAGCATTGTTGAACAAAAACTGAAGGAAAAGTGGCAGAAAGATGAATGAAGAAAACAAAGAAGATGGTATAATAAGATCCAGAGAAGAGTGGGAGAAAAGGAAGAGAAGAGAGATTAATAACAAGACTGAGATTTGGACATACTGGACTGAACAGCACATTATTCAGAATATTAAAACTTGAAACAGGAAATTGCCAGTATTGTGGAGAGACAGAAACAATAGAGCACGTCATTTTAAGTTGTCAGAGATATGAGAGAAAGAATCGTGATGGAGGAATTTAGAAAGATTAAAGAAACATTAAATATCACAAACATACTACAAAAAGAGTCAGGAAGTAAAAGTGTAAACATTTTGATAAGGTTCTTCATTAAAACAAAGATGATCAATAGGATATGATTAGGACAAACAAACAACACATACACAAGTACTGTAAATAGTTTTTTTTTTAAGCATTCTGACCCACACGCCATACCAGTCGGTGGCGGTAATGCGCACCAGTTGTTTGCAAACCGCCATTCAAACAGAAGAAGAAGAAGAAGATCTGATTGCGGAAGTGAGCTGATGCTGTTGTATTTGTAGCTCCAGTGATCTCTTTTAAGACTTCGTTTATTGAAAGTCTGAGTGTTTTTTAATGTTTATAGATTTTTAGGAACTTCCGTTTCACGGCTCGACCAGGTAAGAATGATTAAAAGTCTCTGTGACAGTTCATCGTTAGCTAAATGATCGTTTACTAAGTTAGCCGCGGCTAACACACTTCATAGAAAGAGCGCGAGCGGCGGAAACTAAAGAAGTTCATGCTCAATCATCCAGGTATCCAATCATTCTTACCTGTAGCTGTTCAACACGACAGAGCAGCTTGTTCACCTGGATCATTGTTTTCTATTTGACACTTTAAATGACCGGAAGTTGAACTGATCAACTTGAACGTTTGGCTCCAGTGAACAGAAACTGCACGAACAAGAAACATGGATGAGTAGCCATTAAACAAGCCCAACAGTTCATTAATAATTTATAATAAAGACCCACAGCAGACTTTAATAAGAACTGTGTTAGGAACAGAGGATTTAACAACAAACATGCAGAAGAATGATCAATATTTAAAGGGGACCACATATTCAAAATTCACTTTTTAATGTTTTTTTACTCAAATTTGGGTATTTACTTCATAAAGAAACAGTCCTAAGGCCAAAAAAATGCACCCAGTGGTTTATTTACTATAAGTATATTTATTTATCTTTGATAGAAACACTCCGATTGCACTTCCTGCGGTTTGTGACGTCACAAACCGCAGCCACAACCCACACCAAACCTGAGTCCAGCCCCTCACCTAGCAACCCCTGGTGCGGCTCAACCCACTTCACTATAAAAGACGTCACGGTTGCCGAGCAGTTTAGGAACTGACCTGGCGGTCATTTATTTATTTATTCATTTATTTAGCCCCCGGGGGGGCTATGGGCTCAGCCCTGCTCCAGCCAGCAGCACATCTTGAGTAAAACCAGAATGTTTTATTACCTTGTTTGAATGAACTCTGTCTCGTTGAAACTGTGCACACACACTCTCGCGGTTTGGACTTGTTTCTTATATGATGAAGGACTGCTCTTGCACAACTGACAGTTTGGTTGAGTGGTTATGACACTTGAGCGGCACGCAGGAGACTAGAGTTCGCGTCCTTTCAACGGCATTGATTTTTTTCCCCTTTTTATTTAAAGCCTTTTGTTTCGGAGAAATCGGGGTGAAACTAGATATATACATCGACATAATAATACTTTATAATTGTTATTTTTACGTTTTAGTTCAATTTTTAGTGTAATATCGCTCCCAACGCGCAGCCGGCAGAAAACTGTGCACACACACACACTTACTCGCGGGACGACAGTCTGTACCATCAAGCACCACTGATCGATATATTTTCAGATTAGCAACTTATTTATTTTAAGAATACCTTTCACTTCATCAAAATCTAATCAAAACTTCAGCGTTCTAAATGTAGGTGGTTGTGATTGTTTCTTATACGATGAAAGACTGCTTTTTGCATAACTGCCCGGTTGGTCTAGAGCAGGAGTGTCAAAGTGAAATACACCGAGGGCCAAAAAAACAAATTTGCTACAAGCCAAGGGCCGGACTGGTTCAATGTTTATTATAAGGGGGTGATATAAGATTTTTTTTCTTCTTCTTTCTGCACTCTTTTCATTCAATGTTTTCTTTTTGATGAATTTGTTTTATTTTGTCTCTTTTAAATGAATGAATAAATGAATTAAATAAAATATTAAATAGCTTTACATCTGCTAAGTTCTTGGCATAAATCAACACAGACATGTTCCTGCTTTTAGTATTTTACATTGTTTTATAATGTAGCTGTTTAAGTTTCGTTTTGTTTTTTCAATACAGTTTTCTTATGATTAATATGCTTTTTTATGAGTGTTTACTGTTGCCTGTAAGTATCAAGCTGTGAAATCCTTCATTATCTACAGCTGATAGCTGTTGGTCATTAATTATGATGAAGTTTAGCAACTTCTCGGTGAACATTTGAGCTCCGTGGCTTCAGCGATGTGTTCTTGTTCAATCCGGAGCGGGCGCTCTGATTTCGGTCAGCCACTCTCCGCCTGTCCCTCCTACAAGACGGTCAGACAGCGGGTCGGATGGACGCAGCTGGCCGCGGTCGGTCTCCCTGTTTCGGTTCAGTGAGAGTGGCGTCCCGCTGAAGCCCCAGAGCTCGAATGTCCAACATAAAACTAACTTGACCGCGGTTTAATGTGGCGCTATGGCTCTGCAGACATTGCACGTTGCTGCCTTGTGGTGTTTAGTGTAAAATACTTCCACACAGCGGACATGTTACGATGAAAAGTTGGCTAGCTGTTAGCTAAAGTGCTACTCACAGTCCGCATGTTGTAGCTGGCTGCAAACTATGAAATGGATTTCCTGAATATGGCGTGAGGCGAGTCTTATTATTACTCTGGGTTCATGAGACACGACTTCGGATCGGATCGACCCCACCCCTACTACCATTGCATTGTGGGGAATGTAGTGTTAGTGCGTGCAAAACACCAGCGGGCGGCTGTGGCCTGAGGGCCGTTTCTAATAGTAATTAAATATCATCCAGGGGGCCATGAATAATTCATTTGCGGGCCGGATCTGGCCCGCGGGCCGGGACTTTGACATATGTGGTCTAGAGGTAGTGAATTGGACTCGTTATCCGAAGGACACGGGTTCGCTTCCCGGTCGCGGCATCTTTTTTTTTTTTTTTTTCCGGAGAGATCGGGCTGCAGTTAGCTGCTGGCTTTTGAGGACAGTGTGGGTCCGGTCCGGTCAGAGGTTAGGTTGCCTCATATGGACAAATTAACTGGAAACACTCTTTGCGTTTGTCTGGATTGGATGTGCAACCGTGGACCAAAGCGCTGCATGCAACTAGCAGGAGCTACGCGGGCTGTTTGTTACCGAATGAGGAGGAAGAGCTCGGATTCGGGAGGGCATGATAAAAAGGAGCAGCTAATGGCGGCGCACACAAACAGCTTTCGGTAAGTTATTTTTTAAGCTAGCACTAACAGTAAGTCAAACAAGTAATAAAAAAAGGCTAATTTTAAAACAACAACAGATTTGAGATACTGGCAGTTACAGAGGGCGGAGACAGAGTTTTGACGGGCGTGCACTTCCGAGCTCATTATCATAAACAGCCTGTTTTGAACGGAAGTGAAATTTGGCAGAATTAGAAAGGGGATATTTTATTATCTAATCATTATTTTGTGTATAAAATTGACTGAAAATGGTCTGGATAGCACACAGATACATCACAAAAAATTATATATCCTACATTTGGTCCCCTTTAAATCAATGATCAATATTTAAATCAATGATCAATATTTAAATCAATGATCAATATTTAAATGTGATCAGAGAAGAGCTGAAAGTGATGGAGTTACAATGCTGCCAAACCTGAGCTAAAACATGAAAATACAGTCACATCCAAAATGATCCAAACACTTTACTAAAAACTAAAAGTAGCTAAATGTAACAACACATTAGCTTAAAGCTAAAAGTAGCAAAAGGGAAGCTAAAACCAAACATGGCAGAATGATAGTTAAAGTAGGACAAAAGATAAAAACTGGGTCAGATTATGAGATCAATGTTTTGTAGGAATTAAATAGATTTAAATGTATTTTTTTAAAAGTAAACAGAACAACCAAAAGTCACAGCAGCTGAATCAGCTGATCCTTTTATGAATTGAAATAAAATAATAAATAGGGGTTACTGTATATAGAAAATAAAGAAGAGAAGTATTGTAGTTTGTGGTGTAAATTTTATTTTGCCTTCAGGATTGATTGTTTTTTCCACTCTCACGACACATGTCCAGTGTCTGCCTGGTGTTTCCACTGACGCTGCCTCAGACTAAAACATGTTCAATATGTTTCTTTACAAAAACAAAGAATGCTGAAAATGCGGCAGAGGGATGACGCTCCTCCACGCCACACCCTGTGGGCTGAACCGCCCCTCAGCGACGTGGTGACACATCAGCTGAGCGACGTGGTGACACATCAGCTGAGCGACGTGGTGACACATCAGCTGAGGATGTGCGCCTGCGGGTCGCCAGGCTGAGGAAACGTGCTCGTGTTTCTCTGCAGACGCTGCAGACGGCGTGACATCGACTCACCGGGCACAGATCTGGTCTAGAGGCTTTCTGACCTTTTTGAGAAGCGCTTTATTCCAGATACTCTGCACGTTTGAAGATATCTGTTCTGGTTAAATCTGAGTTTCACGTTGAACGTTTGAAGTAAATATAAACTGAATCAGCTGAAACTTCCTGAAGGTTCATGTGTTTCATACGTTTGGAAGTTTGCATAATAGACTAACTTCAAAAGAGAATTCGGTGTTTTAAAAATCAAAATGCTCCTTCTTGAGTGAAGTTTGGTCTTCTGGGAGGAGGAAGAGGAGGGAAACCCGCTTTTAGCTTTTTCTAACACAACAAAAAGGAACTGATGGGATTTTCACACAACTCAAACAAATCATTATGAATATGACTTTGCTTTTCTGTTCATTCTTACGTGACTAAATTGGACACTGTTTTTTTCCTGAGGCCTTGCAGTAATCTGTTTGCAGGAGCGAGCACTCGTGATGACGGGGCTAAAAAAGATTTGGCTCTTTGTGTTATTAGGGTCTTTAAATTACAATTAGTGTCTAAAAATGAATCGGGGTTTGACATTTACTGGAAGATGATTTTTCTAAAAGCTCCAGATGAACAGTTTGACTCTTCTCTGCCTGACAAAATAAACAAACTGCAACTTTGATTAAGCATTTTATCCCAAATGACCTTAAACTTTTTATATTCTAAAGAAGAGTTAAAAATCCATGGAAGAAGTGAGTAAAGACTTCCAGTATGAAGGATTTGAACCGGAGTCATCGGTAAACGTTTCGCCCATTTCTTCCTGTCAGGTTGAGCTGCAGCGATGGCCGACCACGCCGACGTCAGTCTGCTGCCGGAGGAGCGAGTCCGCGCTCTGACCAAGAAGGGGAGCTCAGTGGAGGTGAACGACGACGTGCCGCCGCGGCGCTACTTCCGCTCGGGCATGGAGATGATCCGCATGGCGAGCATCTACACGGAGGAGGGCAACATCGAGCGCGCCTTCGTCCTTTACAACAAATACATCACGTCAGTTGAAAAGTCTCACTTTATTTATTTTTCATAAATTTTATTCATTTCATTTAAAAACATGTCAATTTAAAAAACTAAACAAGATACTGTATATATTGTGTGTGTGTATGTGTATATATA
>JBBPBX010074367.1:3829-17596 GCA_038048925.1 Garcialebias charrua
TTATAAACGGGGGGTCGGCAAAAAAACTCCACCCTGAGCCGTGGGTCCAAAAACCATCGGATTCAAAGAGGGGGGCCACTGGTCTCGTATAAATGAGCAGTACAAACGCAGAGAGAAAGGAGCGGTTTCACTCAAAATATGCGCCTTAAACGGGGCTGCCCGGCCTCCTGCTCTGGAGGTAACAACTGTTAGTTTTGTTTGTTAGCAAGATAAGTCAAGAACCATAGGACAGATTTTTATTAAACTTACAGAAAGTAATCACTGTATGGACATTTACAAGTGACTAGCTTTATGAGATGTTTGAGATAAAAAAATCGATCTTTTAGGATGTTGTTTGTTGTTAGCGGTAGCTACTTAAACGGATACTATTTAGATAAATAACTCATGATCCACAGGACAGATTTTTTTCAAACTTAAAGAATGTAATTATTTGGGTTTCATTTACAAACTGTGACCTGTATGAGACATTTGAGATAAAATTCGTTGTTTTATAGACGTAAACGTGTCGCGTTAGCTTCAGGTTATTTTCCTGTAACTATTTGTCTAAATAGCTCATAAACCACTCGGCAGATTTTCTTTCAGCTTACAGAAAGTAATTATTTGGGTTTCATTTACAAACTATGACCTGTATGAGACATTTGAGAAAAAAATTGTTGTTTTATAGACGTAAACGTGTCGCGTAAGCTTCGGGTTATTTTCCTGCTACTATTTGTCTAAATAGCTCATAAACCACTCGGAGGATTTTCTTTCAGCTTACAGAAAGTAATTATTTGGATTTCATTTACAAACTGTGACCTGTATGAGACATTTGAGATAAAATTCGATTTATTTATAATTTATTATCGCAGTGCATGCGACCGTTTCGAAGACGTCAAAGCGAAACAATTTAAATCCAGCAGATTTGACCATTTCGTGAATTGAGCTCAGGAACCCTTGTGCTATAATGTCAGCTATAATTTTTAGCAAACAAATAATTGTTTTTACCGTGTTAATCTTGTAAAGTCCTTCCGTGCTGGCTCGCTTCTGTGGCCGCCATTTTCAGCAGAGCAAATGAGGCGCTGACGCGTCGCGGTGACACATAATAAGATGTGACCTAAATAAAGGTGCGATCTGTTTATGGATTTTTCCAATTTTTTGCCAATAATTGGACAAAGCGACCAATAGAAAGGTGCGATCTATCAGGCGGAAATTACGGTAACAGCTAAATCACCCTTCCAGTGTCAACCTTTAGGAGTTTTACCGCTGTTATAAATGACAATTTATAAACTTTATTGTTGCTAAAAAAATACTTGAACATTAAAGGTACTATCTGCGATTTCTGCAAAGCCCTGAAACTTAGAAAAATTTTGAACAGAGACCGTTCTCCCTCCTCCCCCTTGCACTCTGGGTGACCTGCAACTCCGCCTCCTTAGCTCCTCCTCCACAGCTTGGCTGTCTCGTGAACGCGCATGCATCTAAACACAGTTGTAATGGCGTCGGCGCAGTCAAAACACCGGTAAGGATAGACTATTTGCTTCTCAAATCTTTGCGTATTTGTAATAAAGTATCGTAAATTATGTATAACCCTTTCAATAAGTTATGTGTAGCTCTTACTTTGTGTTACATTTTATCTGTGTTATGCAGTTTTGAAACATTGTCGATGGGCTTCCGATGAGGATTTTACACCCAGAGGTGTACTTCTACGTCCGAAGAAGAGGAACCCAGGAACACAGGATGTTCTCATAGTCACCATGTTTTCATGCAAACATTAAAATGATGATTGGATGAACAGTACTGTTGCTTTGTCTTATTCTTCATGAACATGCAGTGAAATAATTTTCTATTTGAAAGAACACAGCGACAAAATCTTTTTTATTTATTTATTTTGACAATAAATACACAAAAAACCTAAATAAATATGTGACAAGGATCATCAAACCGTTACATAACGCAGACTTAAATAACCATAAATAAAGCACTGAGCATCCACCCTGATGTTAAATACTCTGTTGTGTACTTAGTTTGATTTAAATAACTTTTTAATAAAACTGGACAGAAATTAAACAGAACTTAATTAACTCCAAATTCTTCCAAACCTGCAGCCTTCAGGGCAACAGAACAGCAAGCAGGGCCCAGGTGACTGATCTGGTCTTCACTTAAGTGGGTCAGGTCAGTAAATATGTGCAGCTTCTCCAGATTGTCAGCTTGTCCAAACATCTAAAGTCCATAGAGAACCACCTGATCTCCACTCTTTCATTTGTGTATATATATTATATATATATATATATATATAAATATATAGTTATAAATATAGGTATCTATATGTATATATACTGTATATATATATAGTTATAGTATGGTTGCTGAGGCAAAAACTCGGGCGTGGGAGGAGTTCGGAGAGGCCATGGAGAATGACTTCCGTACGGCTTCGAGGCGATTCTGGTCCACCATCCGGCGTCTCAGGGGGGGAAAGAGGTACGAGACCAACACCATTTATGGTGGAGGTGGCGTGCTGCTGACCTCAACTCGGGATGTTGTGAGTCGGTGGGCGGAATACTTCGAAGACCTCCTCAATCCTACTGGCACGTCTTCCACTGAGGAAGCAGAGCCTGGGGACTTTGGGTCGGGTTCTCTGATCTCTGGTGCTGAGGTCGCCGAGGTGGTTAAAAAGCTCCGCGGTGGCAAGGCTCCGGGGGTGGATGAGATTCGCCCGGAGTTCCTTAGGGCTCTGGATGTTGTAGGGTTGTGTTGGCTTACGCGACTCTGCAATATCGCGTGGACATCTGGGGCAGTTCCCTTGGATTGGCAGACTGGGGTGGTGGTTCCCCTATTTAAAAAGGGGGACCGTAGGGTGTGTTCCAACTATAGGGGGATCACACTCTTAAGCCTCCCTGGTAAGGTCTATTCAGGGGTTCTGGAGAGGAGGGTCCGTCGGATAGTCGAACCTCGGATTCAGGAGGAGCAGTGTGGTTTTCGTCCTGGTCGTGGAACACTGGACCAGCTCTACACCCTCAGCAGGGTCCTGGAGGGTGCGTGGGAGTTTGCCCAACCAGTTTACATGTTTTGTGGACTTGGAGAAGGCATTCGACCGCGTCCCTCGGGGGGTTCTGTGGGGGGTACTCCGGGAGTATGGGGTACCAGGCCCTTTGATAAGGGCTGTTAGGTCCCTGTACGACCGGTGTCAGAGCTTGGTCCGCATTGCCGGCAGTAAGTCAGGCTCGTTTCCGGTGAGAGTTGGACTCCGCCAAGGTTGCCCTTTGTCACCGATTCTGTTCATAACTTTTATGGACAGAATTTCTAGGCGCAGCCAAGGTGTTGAGAGGATCCGTTTTGGTGACCTTAGAATCGCTTCTCTGTTTTTTGCAGATGATGTGGTCCTATTGGCTTCATCAGCTCGTGATCTACAGCTTTCGCTGGAGCGGTTTGCAGCTGAATGCGATGCGGCCGGGATGAGGATCAGTTCCTCCAAATCCGAGGCCATGGTCTTGAGCCGGAAAAGGGTAGCATGCCCTCTCCGGGTCGGGGAGGAGGTCCTGCCCCAAGTGGAGGAGTTTAAGTATCTCGGGATCTTGTTCACGAATGAGGGAAAACTGGGGCGTGAGATCGATAGGCGGATAGGTGCAGCGTCCGCAGTGAAGCGGGCGCTGTACCGGTCTGTCGTGGTGAAGAGAGAGCTGAGTCAAAAGGCAAAGCTCTCAATTTACCGATCGATCTACGTTCCCACCCTCATCTATGGTCATGAGCTTTGGGTTATG
The DNA here is from genome assembly GCA_038048925.1 of Garcialebias charrua. Taxonomy (NCBI): domain Eukaryota; kingdom Metazoa; phylum Chordata; class Actinopteri; order Cyprinodontiformes; family Rivulidae; genus Garcialebias; species Garcialebias charrua. The sequence continues at coordinate 7,564 of JBBPBX010074367.1, forward strand.
ACCGAAAGAACAAGATCTCGGATACAAGCGGCTGAAATGAGTTTTCTCCGCAGGGTGGCTGGACTCTCCCTTAGAGATAGGGTGAGAAGCTCAGTCATCCGGGAGGGACTCGGAGTAGAGCCGCTGCTTCTCCACATCGAGAGGAGCCAGTTGAGGTGGCTCGGGCATCTGGTTAGGATGCCTCCTGGACGCCTCCCTGGTGAGGTGTTCCGGGCATGTCCCACCGGGAGGAGACCCAGAGGAAGACCCAGGACACGCTGGAGGGACTATGTTTCTCGGCTGGCCTGGGAACGCCTTGGGATTCCCCCGGAGGAGCTGCTCCAAGTGGCTGGGGAGAGGGAAGTCTGGGCCTCCCTACTTAGGCTGCTACCCCCGCGACCCGACCCCGGATAAGCGGAAGAAGATGGATGGATGGATGGATGGATATATATATATATATATATATATATATATATATATATATATATATATATATATATATATATATATATATATTAACAATATAAAAAAACAGCTCGAGCTGTTTCAAAAAACTGACAAAACGTTTAAAACAGAAAAATAAACCAGTGTGAAAATACTTTGTGTAGAAACTGGCAGATGGCAAAGGGAACGTTTGTTGAACGTTCTAAGAACGTTAGGTTAGAACGTTATATCTAGGTTTGTTCAAACGTTAGTCAAAACCTTCAAAGAACGTTCTAAGAACGTTAGGTTAGAACGTTATATCTAGGTTTGTTCAAACGTTAGTCAAAACCTTCAAAGAACGTTCTAAGAACGTTAGGTTAGAACGTTATATCTAGGTTTGTTCAAACGTTAGTCAAAACCTTCAAAGAACGTTCTAAGAACGTTGTGATCTAACAGAACCATGTAAGAACCATACCAGAACGTTAGTTAACGTTCTCCGTTACTTACTGTTCATATAAATTATTTGATAATGTACTTATAGAAACAATTCTTGAATAATGTTCATAATGTGTTAATGCTACATGTTTGTCTCAGACTACTTCTTGTTCTGCCATTAACTCTAAATACTTATTGAATAGTTTATACATGTAGGTAAAACTAGATGTTGAACAACCCATTAAAATACACCAGAATGCAGGAAATGGCATCTATAAAGGTCAGTATTTTCCATAATGTAATGTTAAAAATGAAACTTTCATATATTTTAGATTCATTGAACACCAACTGAAATATTTCAGGTCTTTTATTGTTTAAAGGGGACCAAATATTGGTTTTATAAATTTTTATGGTATGTCTGTGGGCTATCCAGACCATGTTCATTCAATTTAATGCACAAAATAATTCTTAGATAATAAAATATCCCCTTTCTAGTTGTGCCTTTTCTGACTTCCGTTCTGAACAGGCTGTTTATGATAAGGCCACGCCCTTCAAAAATCTGTTTACATTAACTCCGCCCTCCAAAGGGGACCCTGAGTCAGACCCAGAGGCAGACGCCATTTTGGGCAGGGCAAATGAGGCGCTGACGCGTCGCGTAGGCCGCTGAGAAACATCCATAAGTTCACCCTCCATGTTAAAAACTCTTCGTCTGACTCTTCGAAAACAAGCAATAAGGCTGCAGAGTAACACACTGGCTGCTAACTGCTATACACGCTCTCTCTAGCGGGGACCGCTTTTTTTCACGGACCACATCCGGCGCTGAACGGATATGGTCCGTGAGCAGTCGTCCGGTTGATTTAAGAGCCCGTAAATAAGTTTTTTTGTTTTTACTGATAGATAATTAGTTATTAGCGGTACTGCATTTTAACAACAACGAAACATCAAACTCTGAGATGAACTCAGGAAAAACAACCGTGACGTCTTTTATACTGAAGTGGGTGGAGCATCACCAGGGGTTGCTAGGTGAGGGGCTGGACTCAGGTTGGGGTGGGTTGTCCTACAGCTTGTGACATCACCAGCGCCAGGATTTGAAAACGAGACATTTATGTCACTGAAAAATAAATATACTTAGAGTAAATATACCACTGGGTGCATTTTTTTGGCCCTAGGAATGTTTTTTTAAGAAGTACATTGTGGTGTGTTGGTGAGGTATGTGGCCTCATCTCTCTCTCACCCAGTAGGAGGAGCCAGCGAGGTGCTCCCCAGGTTTTACCAGGTGAAGAAGAAGAAGTGTTCGTGTGTTCATTCATTCATTCTGTAACTGGTTCTGACGCTCGAAGGATTAAAGGCAACTGCTTGCAGATCAGTTTGTTTCTCCTTCTTCACACGCTACAGTTGGTGACCCCGCGTGAAATATGTCAAGACCAGAAGAGGATGTTGTTTCTTCTTCGGACCCCGCCGCCGCGACGTCCGCTCAGCTGTTGCAGCCGAACCCAGCCGACTTTGCTCCCGCAGCGAGTGTTAAGCTCCCGGAGTTCTGGCAGAGTGACCCGGTTTCGTGGTTCCAGCACATCGAGGCACTCTTTCGCCTCCGAGGCGTGAACGCAGATGAAACCAGGTACTTCTTGGTCGTGTCGGCTCTGGATCAGCAGTCCACCCGCAAAGCCATGCCGCTGCTGCGCGACCCGCCACACGTGGGCAAATATGGCGCCCTCAAAGAGTTTCTGCTTCGAAGGTACACTTTGACTTCAACTGAGAGGGCTGATAAACTGCTATCGCTGCCGGGTTTGGGTGACGGCACGGCTGTGAACATGATGGACAAAATGCTGTCGCTACTTGGTTCAGACGACGGGGGTTTCCTTTTCCCTCACATTTTCCTGCGCCAGCTTCCGTCGCAAGTGAGGGCTACTTTGGCCAATTCCCCTTGTTTATCTACCGGTGATTACCGGGGTTTGGCGGAAGAGGCGGACCGGGTCCTGCTGGCTACCAGACGGTTCACGGTGCAGAGTACATCGGTGGAGCCGGAGCAGATGGAGATGGAGGAGCCAGCGGCGGTTTCAGCTGTTGGCGCGCGAACTCGGCGGGGGAGCTCCCTTTGTTTCTACCACCGGAGGTTCGCAAACAAAGCTAAGCGCTGCATCCCACCATGTGCATGGGTGTCGGGAAACGAGGAAGCCGGCGCTCAGTAGCAGCTGTGGGCGCTGGCGAGCGAGGTGAGCTGCTCTTTGTCACAGACTCCCTGTCAGGACGTCGTTTTCTGGTTGACTCTGGCTCCCAGAAGAGTTTAGTCCACCCTGTTGGACCTGAATTAGCAAGCCGAGGCAGTGGCCCACTGCTAACTGCTGCTAACGGTTCTCCCATTGGAACTTTTGGCACTAGACGGGCAACAGTTTCTTTCCATGGTCGTGAGTTCGAGTGGGACTTTGTTGTTGCCTCAGTGACTGTTCCTATTATCGGGGCAGATTTTTTATGTGCTCATGGACTGTTAGTAGATGTTGCTAACCGCAGACTTATTGACGCTGTAACTTTTGCAACTTTCCCATGTGTATCTGGGGGGGCTGGGCCGCTAACTCATGCTAATGTTTTAGTTTCAGGAGATGTTTTTCAAGGTTTGTTGGCAGAATTCCCCTCTCTAACTACACCTGCTTTTTCCTCTTCAGAAACTAAACACGGGGTCGAGCATTTCATCCCCACTACGGGACCGCCCGTTTTCGCACGTGCACGCCGCCTCGACGCTGTTAAACTGGCCATCGCTAAAGAGGAGTTTGGTACCATGGAGAGGTTGGGTATTGTTAGACGCTCTAACAGCCCGTGGGCCTCCCCCCTTCACATGGTACCAAAAGCAGACGGGTCGTGGCGCCCATGTGGCGATTTTCGCCGTTTAAATAACGTGACGACGCCTGATCGCTACCCCATTCCGCACATTCAGGACTTTTCTGTTCGGTTGTCGGGTGCTTCCATTTTTTCTAAGGTGGATCTGGTGCGCGGCTACCATCAAGTCCCAGTGCAGTCCAGCGATGTACCTAAAACTGCAGTAATCACCCCCTTTGGGCTTTTTGAGTTCCTCCGCATGCCGTTTGGACTAAAGGGGGCAGCACAGACTTTTCAAAGGCTGATGGACTCCGTGTTACGTGGCCTCGATTTTGTGTTTGTCTATCTGGACGACATTTTGGTGGCCAGCTCGTCAACCGAGGAGCACCTGTTGCACCTGAAAGAAAATTTTCAGCGCTTGGATGCACATGGCTTGATCATTAATCCGGTTAAGTGCCAGTTTGGTTTACCGGTGATCGATTTTTTAGGTCATCGAATTTCCGCGCAGGGTGCAGTTCCATTGCCTGCCAAGGTGCAGGCGGTGGCAGAGTTCCCACGTCCTCTGGTGGTTAAAAAGTTGCAGGAGTTTTTGGGCATGGTGAACTTTTACAACAGGTTCATTCCCAATGCAGCCCATCTCCTGCAGCCTCTCTACGAGGCCCTGCGCTCGAGGAAGGCGACTGACACAGTGGTTTGGACCCCGGACCGGATCACTGCTTTTGATGGTGCTAAGTCCGCGTTAGCTAGTGCGGCACTCCTAGCCCATCCAGATTCAGAGGCCCCGATTGCGTTGACAACTGATGCTTCGGATATAGCTGTGGGGGCCGTTGTAGAGCAACGCGTTGGCGACGCATGGCAGCCGTTGGCATTTTTCAGCCGTAAATTGCGGGACTGCGAGCGCAAGTACAGCGTTTTTGACCGCGAGTTGTTGGCGCTATTCTTAGCTACACGGCATTTTCGTTTTTTGCTGGAGGGTCGTTCATTTACGGCTTATGTGGACCACAAACCACTCACGTTTGCAATGTCTAAAGTTTCGGAGCCCTGGTCAGCACGTCAGCAACGGCACTTGGCGGCCATTTCAGAGTTTACAACGGACGTCCGCCATGTGGCTGGAAAATCCAACTCAGTGGCAGACTGTCTGTCACGGGTGCTCGTTTGTCCTGTGCTCCTCGGGGTAGATTTTTCTGCCATGGCCGCTGACCAACCGGGAGACGCTGATATAACTGCCCTTCGTGCCGGCGTTTCAGGGCTTAAGCTAGAGGAGGTCAAATTGGGAGAGGGCGGTCCTTTGATCCTGTGTGACGTTTCCACAGGCCGGACACGCCCAGTGGTTCCATCAGGTTGGCGCCGCCGCATTTTTGACTCTGTCCACTCTCTCTCGCACCCAGGTGTGCGCGCGTCTGTGAAACTAGTCAGCGCACGTTTTGTGTGGCCTGGTTTACGCAGAGAGGTGAGGAGTTGGGCAGCGGCTTGCGTGGCTTGTCAGCGTGCCAAGGTGCACCGGCACACTAAGGCACCACTGGAACCATTTCCCATTCCAGCCAAGCGTTTTGACCACGTGCATGTGGACTTAGTTGGTCCCCTGCCCCCATCACGGGGTTTCACACACCTGCTTACAGTGGTCGACCGCACAACCAGGTGGCCGGAGGTCGTTCCTCTTTCTTCCACAACTACCTCCGACGTGGCTGGTGCGTTCCTCTCCACTTGGGTTGCCCGTTTTGGTGTGCCCTCGGACATCACTTCAGACAGAGGTCCCCAGTTTATTTCAGGGCTCTGGTCCGAGATGGCGCGCTCCTTGGGGGTGCAGGTGCATCGCACTACCGCCTACCACCCTCAGGCTAACGGGTTGGTTGAACGTTTCCATCGGTCTCTTAAGGCGGCGTTACGTGCTGCGCTAACAGACGTTGGCTGGGTGGAGCGTTTGCCGTGGGTGCTGCTTGGGTTGCGATCAGCTCCTAAGGAGGACCTCAACGCTTCATCAGCCGAGTTGGTTTTTGGTCAGCCTGTACGAATCCCAGGGGAGTTTTTGTTAGACGCTGCCGCTCCACGGTTCCCCGAAGCGGTGGACCCCTATTCGCAGAGTGGTCTTTTGGTTCCGGGTCCTGTGCACCATTGTTTCCCGCAGGCGTTTGTGCCCACTGCACTCCAGTCTGCCCGTTTTGTTTTTGTGCGACGTGACGCCCACCGTTCGCCCCTCCAGCCTCCGTATGACTGTAAGAGTGGCACTCTCTGCAGCTCCAAGATGGCCGCCAATCACCCTCAGCTGACGGTCATCCACCTGATGAGCTACACTCCTATTTAAGGCTGCAGTCGAGTACTACTCATCGCTGAAGCATTGATTCTTGTTATGGTAAATCGTGCTTCTAGCCAGTCTTGTGTTTATTGCAAAGAGACTTACCTTGTTCTTATGTGCCTACAGTCATCGCGTCTGATTTTGGATCTGGATCCTGTTCCTCGTGCCGTGCCCTCCAGCCACTTGCCTGCCTCCTTTGCCCTCTGGAATCAATTGGAGTTATTGGATGTTCATGGAACCCATCTCCCTTCCTCATCTGGATTCCAGATGAACCACGTTGTACTTTAAACCACTGTAAATAATAAACACTGTTCTTTTTGTACTCTCGTGCCTTGTGTCGTTCTGGGTCTCGTTACAAACTGGGTTACCTAGAAACCATTACAGAATGCTTCAGCCAAACAAAACCCAGAACGAGACCAGGAGCGAACAAGCTAGTTCTTCTCAAACTGGGCGAATGAATCAATTGGAAGAAATGATGAAACAAGTTTTAAGCCAACAGCTCAAAACACAAGCTAACCTACAGGAACTTGGAGGTATGGTTCATGCTATTAATCAGAGACTCACTCCTTCTCCTCCCACAGCCTCGGCGTCTCCACAAGCTTCAAGATCTAACATCAGCTCTGAAAATGATCCTCTGTTTTCACAACAACTGGTAGTAAAACCGTCTGAACTCTTTTCAGGAGACCCAGCTCAATGTGAGGGCTTTCTCCTTCAGTGCGAACTCGCTTTCAGAGGAGCTCCCCAACTCTACTCGTCGGACATAAAAAAGATCACTTACTTCATGCACCAACTGAAAGGTAACGCCCTCCAATGGGCGACTTCGTTCATTCATCAACACGACTTGGACTTTGTCTCGTTTAGGAATTTTTTAGAGGAGTTTCGCAGGATTTTCGACAGGCCGCTACAGCAACCCAACGCGGAAAAGAGAATGTTGGGGTTACGTCAGGGCCGGCGTCCTGTTGCTGAACACGCCCTGGAGTTCCGTATCCTGGCGGCGCAAACTGACTGGAACGACAGGGCATTACAAGGTACCTTTTTAAACTCCTTATCCGACTATGTGAAAGACCAGATCTCAGCAAGAGATGAGCCTCCTAATTTTGACGCATTAATAAATCTAGCGATCTCAATTGACGAACGTTTCCGGGAACGACGACGTGAACGGGACTACAACTCCCAGAGGGTCTCTACTTCCGGGTATTCAACGTCATCTGCAGGGGGTTACCACAGCAACAGCAGATTCGAAAGATACAAGCCACGAAGTGCTCTGGTGCCATCTTCTGGCTCCCAACCTAACTCACCTGAATCTGAACCCATGCAAATTGGGAGTACACGTTTAAATCCTGTTGAGAGACAAAGGCGTAGAAACTTGAATCTTTGCATGTATTGCGGTGAAGAGGGGCACTTTATTGCCACTTGCCCTGTGCGGGGAAACGAAGATACCCACCAGTAAAACAGGAGATACTGGTGGGTACTTCCTTGTTTACTCCTCTTCATAGGTTTACATTACCCACAGTTATTCAGTACAATCAGAACCGATTCCCTGTTTCTGCACTTATTGATTCTGGTGCAGAACAAAATTTAATTAGCCAAGATTTGGTCAGGGACCTATCTCTTCCTGTCCTTAAAATTGACCCCGTGTCCATTGCTGGGGTTACTGGGGAGACTCTAACACAGATTCGATTTAAAACCACTAACCTACACTTAATAACGTCAGGAAATCATCATGAAGAGGTTAGTTTTTTTGTATTTGACTCCCCAAACACGCAGTTAATTCTTGGTTTCCCCTGGTTACGGGATCACAATCCCCATTTCAATTGGGAACTCGGTAGGGTTGAGAGATGGAGTGACCGATGTTTAAAACACTGTCTCCGCTCTGGCATCTCCAATCCTTCCATAAGCACACCAGGTACAGAAGATATAGATCTCTCTAGCATACCTCCTGAATATCATGATCTGGCCCCGGTATTCAGTAAATGTAAAGCTCTTTCTCTTCCACCTCATCGTCCGTATGACTGCCCCATTGACCTTCTCCCGGGAGCTCCTTTACCAGTTAGCCGTCTCTATAATTTGTCAGGTCCGGAACGTGACTCCATGAGATCCTACATTGAGGAATCCCTTGATTCTGGGATTATCCGTCCTTCTACATCCCCGCTGGGGGCAGGGTTCTTTTTTGTCACTAAGAAGGACAAGACACTACGTCCCTGCATCGACTATCGAGGTCTGAACCTTATAACCATAAAGAACAAATATCCACTACCGTTAATCAACTCCGTACAAGAACAATTACAACCCGCTACCATATTCACAAAACTGGATCTTCGTAACGCTTATCACCTGGTTCGGATTAAAGAGGGTGATGAGTGGAAGCAGGGGCGGATCTACTGGGGTGGCATGGGGTGGCAGTTGCCACCCCAACAGAGAGCCTTGCCACCCTGTTTGCCACCCCAGCTGGACATTACGAACGCAAATCTCTTTTTCCCGACAACATTGAATGCAGCACAATGTACCGGTAGTGATGTGGTCCACACTCCTTACCAGTTGGTAGCGGTAATGCACACCTATAGTTTTTTGCCAACCTCCATTAAACTCATCAAGAAGAAGAAGAAGCATTGTTTACAACTGAGTTCTGACAGTGGCAGCGGGAAGTGAGAAATGAAATGAAAAGAAGACTGAACACAGCAGTACGAGAGGAAACAGGTAAAAAAGTATTATGTCCCTTTTAGAAAAGTAATTGCAGTAGTAGGCAGTGCAAAGGGGAGAGCGGTTGTCTCCTGTAAAGACGCCAAGTCAAAGTCGAGTACCGTCTGGCTTTACTGCTACAGGTAGTCCCCGACTTACGAGCGAGTTCCGTTCCTCCAAGGCGCTCGTAAAGCGAAAATTCGTAACTTGGAACGGCCGCCACGTGTCTCGTAAGTCCGGAATTTCGCTCGTAAGTTGGAACGGTTTTGCTAGCGCGACTACAAACACTCGTTTTTCATCGAAAAACTGCTTACGAGTGCATAAAAATGATCGGAAACGTGTGTCCACATGTTTAGCTAACGAACTGTGGTGAAAAAACACAGAAAAACTCGGTATTTTTTGCGTTTTTTCCAAAAATTCGCCAGCTCGTAAGTCCGGAACCTCGTAGGTCAGAGCGCTCGTAAGTCGGGGACTACCTGTATTTCCAACGAGGGTTAGTGATGTCACGACTATTATACTATCCTTTTTATTGTCCGTTTTAAATAAAAATGTTAATTATCATGTTCAGTAAAGTGAAGCTATTTAGTCATCACATTTTGCATTCAGTTAACGTCGACAAACTGAAAAGCTAAAACCTGTACAGTACATTGTTTTTAACTAACAAAGTGAGAAGATTTTTCTGGTCCTCAATTTTTGCACGTGTGTGAGTGAGAGTGGAGGATGTGAATGTGTGTATTTATTTTTTTATTTTATATTACAGGACATGCACTAAAGAATAGAATAGAATAGAATATATCTTTATTGGCATATTTGCACCAAGGTACAAAGTTTTGCAATTGGTGCGCGCACCATCCGAAGAGGGACGTACGTACGGAAGTCGCAGCAGTATAAAACCGCGCCACCAACAATCAGATATGGAAAAAGGAACATACAGTCGGAAAATCTTGGTATTCAAAAAAAGAATATCACATTTTGTCTTAGGACACTCTATGATAAAGTCGAAAAAACTACCAGCTTCAGCACGGATAAAGACAAGACATGTTGCATTAGATGGCAAGCAGGGAGATAATCCATGAGTAATCATTTCAGATAAGCACAGTCTGTAGATGGCCTCAGCTCGACTCCATCTGAATGCACAAAGAGACCTCTGGGGGGAGGGGGGGCAGCGAGTTCTCAACAGCTTTCGACTCCAGGAGAAGTTTTCAGTCAGCCTCTTTCCAAGGTTGCTCAAAGTCCAGATTAGATAAGTTGCTTTATTTATTTTCAGGCCAGGCTACAGTGTACTTTGACTGCAGCCTTGAAGTCTAGGTGCTGTCTGGTCCAAATCGCTGAATCATGTGAGGTTCCGAGCTACAAATCCCCATCTGTGCCCTGATGGAGGCCGGACGGCTGTAAACGAGTCCCAAAACGCAC
>JBBPBX010074370.1:0-17595 GCA_038048925.1 Garcialebias charrua
CGCGCGGCGGAGGACGACATTGCTAACACGATTAGCGCGGCTATGAGTGGACAACGAAAGACTCCATCGTGAGGTATGTGAAAATGTTTGGACTAGCTTGCTAGCTAACCTTCTCATATTTTGCCTTTTCCGCTATCCTACGAATTGACGGTAGAATTCATCACAGATAACTAAGTGTTTTTTACCAATGCTGCACTGCTTGAGGGCTCATAAGTACCTCAACGTTTAGCCCCGGCTAACAAGGAGACTCTCTGTCCAACATAGTCCAGGAGGAGTATTTTCAGCTACCTGTTCAACTGCGCTACCTGGTAGTTTTTCCTTGCAACATCGATGACGCTGAGAGCTTATCCACCCATGAGGCTATGGATGACTTTTTGACGTTAAACCATCTCAGGGCCCGAGGGGCCCTGGCGGGATGGACAAAGACAAGTGGCCTCGGTATCATAGGCCCACCAGGCAGAAAAGCTACAGGAGCTGCAAGGGACCACCAGCAAAAGAAGAAGAAAGGAGATGCCCCTGCCAATGAATGAAGGTGTCCTGGTCCCAAAATGGGAACAGGGCCTCAGGTTTGCACACTCACGCAGCACAGGAACCTGGCCTTTTGAGCCCAGACTTCACTTGTAAAATGCTACAAGGAGCCGAGTATATGTGTGTGCGCACTAAACAATAACTTGTCTACTGTATGTGTAATGAAAAATAAACAATTTTTCATGCATATACAAGAATGTAAGTTCCAGAGCACAGACTGCCCTGGTTCTTAACTCACCACTTGGTGAAGCATAGCTTACTACGTCAAACTACAACCGTAGGGACACACGAGTTTTTTGCCTGAGACAATCAAATCTTGCGATGTCTTCTGCTGGGTGGACCAGCCTGCTCCAGAGTACGCAGGAGGGGTCGAAGGCCACCCCTTCCGCACCCAAATGAAGCAAGCAGCCGTTAGACATCCCTCCCAGGGGATGCGTTACAGGCTCAAGTTCTTCCTGGTTCCCAAAGGAGATGAATAGCTGAGACCGGCCCTGGATCTCAGGACTATGGGCAAGAAAACAAGGATTTTTCAATTTCAAAATGTTGACACTGCGGCAGGTCCCCCGGTCTGTGAGACCTGGAGACTATGCATGTACAGCGGATTCAAGAGACGTCGGCTTCCATGTGGGCGTCTGGAGGAGGCACGGGAAATTTTTCCGGTTTTGCCTTCAAAGGGAAAGCTTATAAATACAAAGTCTTACCCTTCGGTTTGAAGACTGCTCCTCATACATTTACTAAATGTCTGGATGCAGCCCTGACCCCTCTTAGGAATCAAGGAGTCAGGATTATGAACTACCTGGATTACCTCCTGGTTTTTTGGCCGGGAGCAGGCCCAGTCACACTCCTGGGTGATCTCTCACCTGGAGTCTCTCGGATTTTTTCATAAACCCACAAAAGGAGTGACCTGACCCCATCACGGATTACCGTGTTTGTGGAAGTGCAGGTCTACACCATCCGGTACAAGGCATGGCTCTCAGAGGAACGTGCTTCCTCGATTCGCCGTTGCCTGGCAAAAGTCTAAACTGAATCAACGGATTCACCTGTAAGCGTGCCAACGCCTCTTTAGGCCTCTTGGCAGAAGCTACACCCAGTGTGCCACACGCATTGGTGAGAATGCGGGTCCAGCACGCATGGCTAAACCAAAAAAAATTAAAAATAAAAATCAGGTAACATCTGTAGTTTCTTTTTATTCGGGGAGGGATATTAATGAGAGTTTTGGAAGATTTACTGTCTTAAAATGATATATCTCAGACGTGACCGGTGTCAGGGACTCTTGTTAGCCAAGATAGCTTCTAAAAAAAATTAGCCGAGAGCCCGGAGCAAACACGTTGCTATGTATGCATTTTTAAATTATGTCTGCGCCATCAGGTAACATCTGTAATTTTTTTATTCAGGGAGTGTTTATTAATGAGAGTTTTGGAAGATTTACTGTCTCAAAATGATATCTCAGACGCGATAGGACATGCTCCGCCATTATTATTTAAATGCACGTTGGAGCGTGCCTTCCCGTTGTCACGTCAAGATGACGTTTTGCGGAAATGCGCAGATTTTTAGGGGCGTATCCCAGAGAAAAAAACTACCATAACTTGGAATAAAAATTTAATATATTTATAATTTATTATGCAAAAACGACCAGAGCTCAATGATATAAGATATATATGTTCTGACAAATATTCAAATTTACAAAATCATGTCACAATACCTTTAAACTTTTTATAATTGGGGAACGACATTGCTGCTCGAGTTTTAATCTTGAAAAAAAAATGAAAAAAAAAACTTGTACGGCAATCGGTTTCTCTCAAAGTTGCCTCAGAGTCATCATGGACGTCTCAGACCCACATGAAAATAGAACGATGTGCACGACCAAGAAAACGGTGTCGGGATCTACACACACAGAAAGATGATTTTCAAAGTTGCCTCAGAGTCATCATGGACGTCTCAGACCCACATGAAAATAGAACGATGTGCACGACCAAGAAAACGGTGTCGGGATCTACACACACAGAAAGATGATTTTAAAAAGCTGGCTGTTAAAAGACGACGTCTCTTTGATCATCGGTCGCAAACCCTCCGAATTCAGAGATCACGACTAGGCCCGTCAAGATAACAAATTTTGCTGGGCGATTGTCACAAATTATTGTGTTAATCGATAATATTGTTTGAAATTTAACAATAATTGTCAAATTTTAGAAGAAACGTTTATTTGTTTTGCGTGTAGTACCTGTTTTGACCACCTGATGGCAGTATAAGACTGTTAGAACCGAAGGATGGATAGTGAGGGAGCGAGCAGCGTGTCTCTTTGAGGCCCCATTGTCGTGACATGGGCTGTCTCCGCTTTCTTTATCTGGATTCCAAAATGGTGGACGCTCAGTGTGGTTTGAGCTCTTTAGCCTTTTTGCAGAGAAAAACTTTTTACACAAAGGCACGGGTTTCAACTGTGAATTTTGGGGTTTCGACAAGACGGAGGTTCCACCCCACCCCGAGGTTGGCCGGTTAGCTTAGCTTCGTGAGTAAAAATGAAAAATGACAAAATTTTGACCTTTGACCCAAAATGGCCACCTCCCTGTGCATTTTAGAGGGTACCTCCAAGAGACTTTTTTTCTTGAATCGGGGGGATCTACCTATGTACCGAGTTCCAGATCTCTAAGACCTACGGTTTCCCCCAACTCACGTTAGGGGGCGCAGTAGAGCAGTTTGGCCACGCCCACTTGCGATCCAAAACCGTGATTTTGGACGGTTAAAACTGATTTTAAAAGAGAAAGGGAGGGGTCAGTGAAGAGTTGAGTCTTTTGTCATCCAGTGTCTTCAGTAGAAAGAGACACGAAGAAACAATAAATCCGATAAATGAAAATGATGTTGATAATTTTCATTTATCATGTGATTAATTGATTAACGCCTATTCATGTGTCTTGTGGACTATGAAAGGTGTGTGCAAAAATAAATGTACCGTGACCACGTGACCGCAAGTAGACTGTTCGGCTTTGGCTAGAGCACGCCGGGCTCTTTAGTCCTGGCTTTTGGTAAAGGTGCCTTGTTGTCAAGAACCTTTGATAAAATTTGTCAGAAAAATAAATAAATAAAAACTGATCGAGTTCACGCAAACACCAATTAAAATTATCATAGAACCACAAATACCTGTCAGAATATTCCGGCAGGAAGTGCAACAGCTAGCTTGTAAAAGTCCAAAACTAATAAAAGTTTATGAAATAGTTTTAGGTCCAACAGAAGTTTGAGATTGTGGTTATTTAACAAAGACAGCAGCAATCCCACTCCAAATAGCCGTTAGCTTGTCAGTTGTACCCTTCTGCTGCCCTGGGGTCAAAAAGACCCCCTTAAAGCCAAGGCCTTGTGGGTCACTTTGAGTCAAGGACAGCAGGAGGGTTAAACAGCTTCTTTCAACTGAGATAATTTAAAGTCAGATGTTAATCATTCCACTGTAATCATGCAGACATTCAAGCGGCACCACTCTTTGGCTGCTTCGACAACAAACAGCTGAGCAGAAACATTTTTTAAAGCTGAACTTTCTGAGAAATGAGGCGAATCAAAAGCTCAGCTCTCATTTAAACCAAGAGCCCGCAGCCAAGAACCAAGAAGCCTTCCCAAGTTTGATTAAAGGTCAGCCCAAGATTTTGCTGTGAAGGTTTTTTGACAAGACAAGGCACTGGTGAACCGTTCCCATATGGTTCTGACCCTTGGCCCAGTTCTGTTGAACGAACTAGTGATAAATTCCCGACCCAACAACCAGATGAGACGATTACACTAAATGATGCTGTTGGATGACATGATGTGAAATGAAACGAGGTTTTAAATCATGTTTCTTGATTATAAACTGTTATAATCGTTCAGTGTGCCTTGTCCTGCCATGTGGGCCAGATCCCAGTGAGGGAGCTGGCAGGGGTTGGGTTTCTTGGTATGTGTGGGAGTGGACAGTTGGAGGGTGAGACCTTGAGGTTCAGACAGTTTCTCACACTTAAAATAAAAACTATGAAGTAACTCTTTAATGAGTTTATATACAGAAAGTTTGGCTGAAAACGGTCGAGTCATGGCACAAATGTTCATTAAAACCGTCAAAACTGACAGGCAGAAAATGGCGCCTGGACTCCTGTTGGCGCTTTTACGTTTTTGTGTTTGTTTTGCAGCAAAAAACACTTAGTGAAACAACTACATTCAAACAAATCACAAAAGCAAAGCGTTAAATCGCACAATCTAAACATTTTATTTCAAAACTCCCATCTCGCTACAATAGAAACTGGAAACAGACTCAACACTACCAAATTATCTGCATGTGGAGCTGTAAGAAGAAACAAAAAGCACTTTCTCTGCACACGATACAAGATAAAGAGTAACTTGGTCTTGTACAAACACCTCTCTGTGGTCGCTCAGTTGCAGTGAACCGACCCCAACGAAGCTCCGTGTCGCACAGAGCAGGACAGCCTGCTGGACGACGGTTCAAACCCCAATGAACCACCTTTAATTCAGCCGCTTGTCTCGATGGAAACTAACCAACAAAGACTGCAACACCAAATTATGATCTAGAAGTTTGCACCACCTGTTAGATATACACGTATGGGGGTGGAACGGGTCTGTTTTACACACATCTCTATTTTTTTTTGATTCTGTGAACACAGGAAGTAACACGCATCAGCAACAGATAACACGTTTTAAAATCTCACTTTCACAGACATGTCACGTAGACACGTAAAAACTGAATGGAAGCCATAAGCTGGATAAATGAAAAACGCGTATCATTTGTTGGCAAAAAGGCCACATCTGTTTTTAGTCTATGCTGATCTTGAGAAATGTGTGCAGCTGATGGATGAACATGATTTGTTTTTGGTTACTGGGTTATTTTTATTTAACAGAACATGATTACCGTAACTGCCAGTGTATAAGCTGCTACTTTTTTCTCACAATTTGCACTCCACAGTTTATATGCAGGAGTGGCTAATTTATGATTTATTTTATTTTTTTCATTTATATTTTCTTTTGACAGACTTCATGCTGTCTCTCGGTAACTTCCTGCCGCTGACTAGCATTTTCCTTTCGACAGAGCTGGGTGCTCATGGCTGCCCAGCGCCCATCCCCCTTGGGGGCGGACTTCTGTTACACAGAGTGAATGCCCTCAGGTATCCACATGTACCGGTACCAAGCCTTTCGCTCAGGTTTAAAACGTTCCTACCAAAACTCCACCCACTCTGTCATATGTGACCAGAAGTCTAAAGGCCCCGGTATAGCTCTGCGTACGGCGGTACGCCGCACGTACGCAGAGGCACAAGCGTAGCTCCGCAGGGCATATACGCGACAAGCTCAAATTTTACGATCGCGTACGCAAGCGCGTTGTCTCACAATAAACTGCCCGGCGCCGACCTGTTTTGTATGTGAAGAAGATGGCTAACGCGTTTTAGCCGCTAAGGCCTGTATCTTTAGCGATATAATAAACTGCTGATTTATTAATGTTGCGCTTCCTCTTTGTTCCTCTAAAAGGCACACAGCACGGCTAAATGAGCTCTGAACTATTTCAAATAAGAAGACGGGTCTGTCGTCTAGCTGTAGCCAGAGCCATAAGCTATGTTTCCATCCAATTTAAATTCGATTTTTGAGCGAATTTTAGAAAATTTCGCTAAAATGTAAATTAAAATTATGAGGATCAGAAGTGTTTCCATTAACTGGCTTGAAGCGCATCTGCAATGCCACGCAAAGCGTCTCTACGTCAGACGTCAGCGTCATTACGTCACACGTCAGCGCCATACGTCAGACGTCAGCGTTACGCACTTCCACAGTAAACAGGAAGTAGCGTTTGAAAACAGACATCTCGGCAAAATGGAGAGAATATTTCAGGTATGTGTTGCTATCGGGCAAGTTGTATTTATTCTGTCATGCCAACTAGTTTTAGCGATGTTACATGTTGTCCGGAGCGGAAACAGCTGATCAGTCACGTGACGTGAATGTTCGCTGCGGCAGAACTGAGTCGGCTAATCTGTTTCCATCTGTCGTTTAGCCGACTCAGCTCTGAATCGACTCCCCAAAAACTACCTCAAGCGAGCGTATAAACTTTAGAGCGACTTAGAGGAAGTTAACTCGAATTATGCCGTTTCCATTTAGCTTTTCTGATGCGATGCTTCATAATGCGCACCTAGAAACCTTGATGGAAACACGCCTATAGAGAGAGAGAATCACACACACTCAGACGCTGCTGTGTGTCTCCTCTACNACTCCTTTTTATTTAAAAGAAAATGTGAATAAAAAGAAAAAAAAAGTAAAATAACTTTGTCCCAGGCTGGAAGCGAACCCACTTCTCCCGGTCAAAACGTTAACGCATTTACTCGTTGTGCTATCCGAACAGACTGAATTTTCAGGTGTCCAACTTGCCCATATAGCAATCACTCCTCCTGACATTTTAGCTGCACGTAAAAGTTAGAGATTATTCGTTATATTTTAAAACCCTGGCTGCGCGCAACAGTTAGACAATATTAGTTATTGTTTAATGCTGTTTAATGACATTCAGGTCGCGCTGAAAGGCGGAAATGGGTGTGCGCTTCGTGTTATTTACGTTGTAACATAAGCTGATTTGTGATCAGTTATTAACAAAAATTAAACGCAGAAACACTAATATATATATATCCAGCTAACAATTTTTTTTTTGCCGAGTCTCCTCTCTTAAAACACGAACACTCCACCCACGTGAAGAGAGCACCCCACCCACTTCCAGAGAACTGCCCACCCACTTCAAGGCGGCTTTGCGGCAAATGCGTAATGAACGCGGGTGGCCCAGAGACACCCAGGGGAGCTCCGGGCCATTGAGGGCTGGCCAATGCGAAAACGGCTATAGATGGCAGGATTTCCTAGTATAAAACTATATAGTTTATATCGAGATAGTCTCAACTTATATCGCAATTTTTTTATCTAGATATTTTAAAGATATTGAGATATCGCCCAGCCCTAGTTCTGCGATAATAGCAAATGCACGGAGAATTTCTTACGATGCAGCTTTCAAGTTAAAAGCGATCATCAGTCGAAGGATGAAACCGAGCTGCAGCTCGTAAACTTTGCATCAACGTGTCGATGGTCGGGCATTGGAGATGCAAAGCAGTCAAGTCTGGTACATGTTTTTATAAAAGATTTTTAATTGTTTTCGTGACATCTTTCTGTGACTGTAAATATGAGTTTAAATACCGGGATCTCATTTTAAACTCGCAGCCGAACATGGAGCGGAGACAACGAACGGGAAGGGTTAGTTTAGTTTATTTTAGTTTTGAATACTAAAATACTGCTAAGCATTATGGGAAAGGCAACAAAATCCACTGCCTTACTGGTTAAGGGGAGTGGCTATGTTGTCTTTCCCATCATGCTTAGCGTTTTTTTTAGTTTTTTCAACTGAACCATGAGTAAGAAGGACGTGTGTGGTGAAGACATGCCTCCTGTTCATTGTTAAAGTCTAGGTTCTTCCTGTCGTGAGGTCCAAAGTGTCCATTGGGTTTAACTCACACACTGTTAAAGCAGTCATAGAATGTGATAAACACAAATACTCTCTGAAGCTGGATCGGAAAATATCGGCAGGTTGGATCCGATACCCGATACTGAAACTATGCTGGTATCGGGACCGATACCGATATCGGATCGGTGCATCTAGGGCTGGGCGATATGGAAAAAATCATATATCACGATATGGACTTTTTTATATCACGATAACGATATATATCACGATATATACAACACGATGTGTGTGTGTGTGTGTGTGTGTACAGGAAAAATTTGGACCAAAGTTTTTTTATTTTATTATTTTACTACAGATAGTTACAATTATAAGAATGTGAACAAAAAGAACAAGGAAATTTGGACCAAAGTAGAAACTAGATCTACCTAAGATCTACCTTAATTCAAGGAGTACGATTATGGAATGACTTAATGACAAATGTTAAGGAAGCCAAATCATTCCTTGTATTTAAGAAACTGGTAAAAAATGAATTGCTAAAAAAATATAAATGAATCTAATTTAATGTGTGAATTGAAAATTGACTGAGTTATTTACTTATTTTGTTATTATAGAAAATATTGTTTGAACTGTTATTAGATGAATAAGGAGCAGATTTAATAAGATTTATTCTTCATCTGCTACCTTTCATTTTATTTTTTATTTTTTTCTATTATGAATACGTTAATTGTTGTATTTCATATTATAAAATGAATAAACTAACAAACAAACAAACAACTCCTTTTCTACTTTGGTCCAAATTTTTCCTGCAGGTGGCGGTAAAACAACAGCTGCTAATGAAACTCACGAAGAAGAAATCCGCTCTGAAGTTTGAGTAAACAAAGCAAGAAACAGAAAAGAGAAAACGTTGCGTTTGATTGCGGTTCTGTTGTGTCTCTGGTCTGTTTTGTATTGGTTAACTGGACCCGAGTTCGGACTCGGTTGGACTCTGGGTTCGTGTCCTCTGGACCCATTTTGTCTCCGAGTTTCAGCGGAGCGAAATAATGGAAGCTAACAAGGTGAGCTTCCCCCTCTTTTTGGTAAAAGTTATTCTTCTTGGGCTGCCTGTGCAGCTGTTTTCTCCTTGTTGAGACACCGGCTTCATGCGCCTGCGGCTCTGTTGCTCTCGAGTTTAACAACGTAAAGCATGTGTCGCAAACCCGCGCGTGCGTCAAACATAAAGCAGCGCCGTCATCTCGCAAAACCCCATATGAAGCTTCTTTGCGACAGTTATTTTTTTATTCTTATTTATCACGATAGAGACGATAGAAGGAAAGTAGCACGATAGACACGTTTCTATCGTCCCCACGATATATATCGTCATATCGCACAGCCCTAGGTGCATCCCTAGTACATATTTAGATAAAGTTTAAAAAAAAAAAAACGTTCTGTGTATGGTAAATGCGTTTAAATACCAGTATCTCATTTAAGCTTAAACGGGCGCATGAAACGGAGCGGAGGGGACGACAGGAGATGGGGAGCTGCTCCCCCTCCCTCCCTCCTCCTCACATGAGAAGTGCTGAGGAGAAATTGTGTCAAATTTATTTTGAACGTAGATTTAAAAACAGCAGCTGTTAACAAAAGTGTTTAACAATAAAAATCAATGCTAATGATTTAATGAATATTTACCGTATTTTACTAGTACTATTAGACTTCCAGTCACATGACCTTGATAAGAATTCTGGGTAAAATTGACTGGTATATAATTTTGAAATAATTTCAGTTACGTAGGTGTTTGGCACTGTTCTGTCCAGTGATTATGTTTAGATAGTTCTTGTGTTCATTTTGTAGGTTGAATGGTTTTAACCATGAGTCAGACAGCGAAGCATCATGAAGACTTCTGACGATCATGCAGTGAGAACAAGTTGAGTAAGCTATAGTCTATGAAATGCAATTCTTGTACTACAACAAGAAAGCTGCACAATATGTCGGAGCTGGGCGCTGGTCCTGACAATGAACGGTGGATGTCCGCAGCTTAACAACCGGACCATCTTATTTATGTACGTACAAAATTTTTGATTCATCTTAAATTTAGCATGTGCGGCTTAGAGACAGGTGCATTCTACAGCCTGAGAATTACGGTAATTTAAATAACTGTGTTGAACAATAATTAGAAGGGCTTTGGATAAAATACAAGTGGGCAACTGTAGTAATACTTAAATAAGTGCAAATATGACTGTCATTAAGTGGCTGATATTAGCCAAATAAAACCGGTCAATCTAGCTAAAATAAGAGTTGCTGTGCCTGTAAGATCATCAGTAAATGTTCAAAACAGACTGATCTTATGGGACGTATTAAAAAAATTAAAATGTATCTAACAAAAACTGAGAAAATGGCTCCTAAAGCTCTGACCCAGACGTGTTTTATATGAGAGGGAGTAAAGTAAATTCATAACAGGTGTGTAACCTGTGTTGGCAGCGCAAACATTAAGACGTGAAAATATTAATCACTACGCATTATTTTCAAGCTTTGGAGACAGAGTAGTCACAAGTGTACACATCTTTTTCCACTACAGGTTTGGCCTTTATTACGTGTATAACGAGCCTAAACCAGTTTAATGAGTAAATATATCACCTAAACAAACGTTTCATTAAGACTGAAAGGCACAAACGTGTCCCCTTTCAAGACGACAGCAGTACAGATAAATCACAATACCATGCAGCCATCCGTTATCTTTACCAAAGTATAGAAATCCTTCTGCTCTAAATTGAGTTTAGTGATAAAATTTTAATTTTGGATTCTGCAGGCAGTCTCCCGTTGTAACACGTTATTCTCGTGGTGATCTGGTTGCTGGCACATGTCCAGAAGGTTCAGTTCTTTTAAATGACCCGTTCCACCCAGATATGCTAAACATTCTCAGATTAATACACTCTCTCTCGTTCTATGAAGTTTTTAGTCCCACAAAACAAGAGTCTCTAAAGCTAACTGTTCTGTCGTATTTGTCCCGTGCCGTCCCTGTTCAGGACAAACGATGGATGGGATGCAGTTCATGCAGGTGACAGGTTCCCCCCAGGCTCTGAGGTCAAGATGCCTCGGCGACAGCTCACCTGAAGGCCCGCCCTCTGCCTCGGGGTGGCGTGTAGCCGCTGTAGTAGCGCGCTCGTGAGGAGAAGCTTCCACCTCCTCCTCCTCCTCCTCCTCCTCCCCGTGACCGGAACCGGCCCCGTGGAAAACCGCGATCTGTGGTGCTGATGCCCGGTCTGTTTGTTCTCTTGGCTCCCACCTGAGGACAGGAGGCGGTGAGATGAACAGAACTCACCTGACGTGTTTAACTACGGTAAGCTGCGTTTCATCAAACTTTTCACCCCCCACTATTAATTACGATGATACAGATGAACTTTCTATCAAACATTTTAGTCTGCTGATGGGGTCTACAGGTTTTTATTTTATAATCCAACTCCTTTCTCCTTACGGTCTGTAATTTATTTAAATATCAAGCACTCGTGTTAACTTCCTCTTTCAGTTAAGAGTTTAGTTATCTATAGCCACTTCGGCTGCAGCTACATTATGGCTTTTTGCTATGATTTGGTGAAAGCCAGGAAAATTAACTCGTTTTTTTTTCAACAATACGTCTTTAGCTGCAGTTTTATTATTTGGGCTTTTTAGATGGTTTCTTTTTAGCTGAAGTTTTGCTGGTTTTAGCTTTCGAGCCTCTGATTTTAGCTTTTCACAAAAAGGTTTTAGTTTCTCCAATAAATTTTACTGGTGCTCTTTTACAGAAAATGTTAATTTTTCTATTTTATTTTGTGTACAGTGGTACAAAAATGTGTTAACTTTGTTAATAAAAAGGGATTCACAGATTAAATAACTTAAACATGAATAAAATTTCTTTCTCCTCTGTCCGTTTATTCTGCTGAACTCCTGTAATTTTCTTTTTTGTTAAGATAATTTTATAAATCCTTCAACCAGGACAACAGTTTAGCTTTTTGGTCAGAAACTTTTTTTCTTCCTCTCGTTAAATAAAAGCACATTACTCTCTGTTTTTCCTGAAACAACACGTTTTTCTTGTTGACAAACTGACTGATGAATGCCGTGGTCTTACTGTAAAACTGATCATCTGAACTCCGTTTTAAAGCTGTAATTTGAGGATTTCTTACCTTAATCTGTCTTCCTCTGAACAGAGACTCATCCAAAGCCATGGCCGTTCGAACAGACTCTTTGTCTGCGAACTCAATATAAGCAAACCTGCAGGAAAATTTTAAAAATAATAAAATGTGCTTTTTAGATACAAGAACTCAAGTTTGTAAACAACTGGATGGATTTATGATCGTCTTTTATTCTAAACTGACAGATTTTGACAAAGCATTTTCTTTAATGTTTATTATGCCTGCACACAGATAAAAAAATTAAAAAAATTATATAAAGTGTAAAACTGTTTATTACCCTTTGGGATGCCCCGTGTATTTGTCACACAAGATGGTGACTCTATTTACTGAACCGCAGCCATGAAAATGAGCCTCGAGCTCCTCCGCCGTGGCGCCGTAGTCCACCTGAAACAAAAAATTAAATAAAGTTAACACTTTTAACATAAAACACTTTTAACATAATCATAAATGGAAGTAAAGAGTCAAACTAGACATGCATTAAATTTTTGTTTTTGTTTTGCTAAATCTTGTGGCTAAATAATTTTAATACCAACAGTAAATTCTTTCTTTCTATAAGATTTCAATAGAAGGTTGTAGGTGGTAAAATAGTGAAACAGAATGCAAACGCTGCACTTTGGACTCGTTCAACAATACATCATGCAACCAAAAATAAAAATGACGCTAAAATTATTTAAAATCTGACAAGGTCCGTCTTGAAAATGAGTTCAAAAAGGGTAAATGAAAAAATAAACTAGAATTTATTTTCATCAAAAGTAAAAAATAAAAAAGCCCTGTAGAGATTAAAACACAAGAATAACCCGAGTGATACCGTGTTACTCACATTGCCGACATAAATAGATCTGCCATCTGCTTCCATCTTCTCCTCGATGGACATGATGACCGGACCAACTGCAACACAGGAGACAAACACATTTTTTACGATATAAAATAATAATAATACTTCATCTGTGTATTGAAGGTTCAGACACAAAGTGCAGTTGGTCAATTTACCGCCTCGCATTCAAACAATGTTAGTGATACAAGTTATGCAACACCTTTAAACCAAACTTTAAGTTAAATAAATTACCACAAAATACCTAAAAACAAGCAACTGTAAATTTTAAATAATACTGTATAGGAAAAAAAATTAAAAAAAAAATTGTTTTAACTTTAAAGAAAAAAGAAAAAATTAGACCTAAACCTGAAGAGTTAAACACAAAAAGATCTTGGAGATACGTAAAAATATACGTTTCATGACTCACTTGGGATTTGAGAAGTTGCTCGTTCTGATCTCACTAAAAGTTAAAGCAACTCTGTGGCATTTCAATTAAAAAAAAACTTCTTAATTCAAAGACCTGTTTAATTTTAAAAAAAGCTCAAGTCGGCTCGAAGAAAATGGACTTTCTGAAAAACTGTGCGACACATTAAGTCAACAAAATAGATGGCACTCATGGCGGAAACGTGTTAATTCTGTATACAGTAATAGCTAAAATTCACATGCTGATAATGCACAAACCCTAACCTCCACACTGAAGACAAACTGTTGATCCATATGGTCGGGCGTTTCAAGTTCTCGTCTTTAACACCATAAATCTGTTTCAGGCTGCTGAACAATGGACCTTACCAAGCTCCGCCCACAGGGCCGCGTTTCATTGGCTAATACCCATAACACGTCACAGCGCAGCTTCCACGTGCGTGCCGGTCTCACAAAACAAACGCTACGGTAGCGTTTGTGAGACCGGCACCACATGCTACTTACATTGCTAGCTAGCATACGTGCAGAATGGACTTTGGTGGACTTGTTCCTGTTTAAAGAGCTTTATAAATAAAATGGTATGGTATGGTATGGTATTGAATTTTTCTGCGTCAGGGCTGGAAAAATGCTCCTCCACCGTCAGTGGGGTATCTGTACAGGAGATGTCAGGTACCCTGACCGTATTTGTGGAAGTAAAATTCACCGTTTCCCTATATGTGAAACTGAATGCCTTGCTTGGATCAAAGCTTGTGCACGACCACAAAACTGAACAATTATTTCTTTCACCAGCAGAGAAGGGTTGACCTGCTTTTGAAACCTGCTAGTTAACAACACGCGGTCACGATGAGAGAAAGCCACAGTTCACTGAACGTCCTGGAAGTTGGGAAGAAACAGCTCTGCTAACTCCACATGAGCTAGCTAACACAACGAGCTCTACTGTCGATTTCACCTAAAACTGCACAAAATCGTGACACGAAGGCTGGATTTTAACTAACACACCGAACGGCTGAGCTCGTTAGCCCTCACAAAAGTCGCTGTCGGCGTGTTTAGCAGCTAAAGCAGCAACGGCTAACCAACCACTTAAGGAATGAATGGAGATTACAGTTAGCATTAGCTTTGCGACCAAGGCACACTCAAACTTTTGCCAACAACAGAAATCACTGATTTCAAAAGTAACCCTCAAAACCATGAATGCCTGACTTACCCAGCCTTGCAGGACAATAGGCATCAGTGATCCTGTCCACAGCTGTAATAATGCTGAGCCTGAGCGTGTGAGGAGCTGATGTTTTCCTCATCAGACAGTAGCATTAGCGGTGACGCGCACGCTGTTGGAGGCATCGCGTGGATCAAACAACTTGATAACGTCCAAAAAAAAAATAACATGAACTTGTTGGTTCCCCTGTTCATTGTCATGGCTGATATTTTGTTGGAATCTGGCAGAAATGATACACTATTCGACTCAGAAATACACTATTCGACTCAGAAATACCCTGCACTATCGACTCAGAAATACCCTGCAGAGTCAGTCGACGCCATATTTTCCATTGCCACTCATGCTGCGCTTGGGAGACATGCAGCCATGTTGGAGCTTAGGGGGCGTTTCTGGGCGGAGCTTGGTAAGGTCCATCAGCATTCCTCCTGGCATGCTGAAAGTCAAAGTCTTGTGCACTTATGGTCAAGACTGGTGTGTGTGTCTTGGACTCCAGCCCATGAAGTCTTTAGTTGCAAAGTTATCTAAGATTGGTACAAACATTTCTGTCACAGCCAAGAGTTGTTTGAATGTTGAGCATTCCTTGTAGCAAACAGGGAAGTTTGCTGATGCTGACAGACTCTCTTCCACTTTAGATAAGGGTAAAATAAATTAATACTCCAGGATTATAAGAATATCATGGTCGTTTCTTTGTTCTATGACAGCTTAAAGCTGCTATATGTAACTTTTCTAACAATATTTTTTTTAACATATTTCTTCACTCTGTCACTAGATTGATGTTAGAGAAGTAATCTCTGAAAAAAACTAAAAAAAATATTGTCCCCTTGCTTCTCCAGGTGGTAAATAAGCATTTCTAAAAAGAAAAAGTGACCCGCCATTTTCCAGCCAATAAAAACAAAGTTTGTAACCAGCCAATAAAAACCGAGCTTGAATTTGAATCAGCCAATAAAAACAGAGCTTGAATTTGAATTTTAACAGACCACAAGGGGGCAGAGCCATATATGGCTCTGAGGGGGAGGGATCAGAATGCTTTGCTTGTTGAAATTTTTTCTAAGTGCTGATGTTCTACAGAAACTGCAGACTGAACCTTTAAAGCTCCACTGACATGTTCTTTTAACTTTTCAAAAAATGGCACAACATATATAAATATTAAGATAGACCTCTGACCGTTTTTGCTAAAATAATGTTCAATGAATGAAATTTCCTCTCAAAATATTTTAAATTTAGCGCCGTTTTTTTAGACCGTAAATCCGGATTTTCCGGTCACGTGTCAGCAGAACCGATCTGACGTCACGTCCGATACTGAACTCTGCTCAAACCGTACATTGAATGGACAAAAATATAAACGCATCCGTCGAATTTAGCCAATTAAAACTACATTTTAGCGATTTGGCTTCAGTTTGGGGAAAAAAAAGTTATTTTGAGTGATGCACAACGAACGGAAAGGTTTATATTCTCCGTATTGCTTTTTTTTTTCAAGGGAGGTTTCACATTGAGCACCAGATGGCAGCAGAGCTATCGTGATAACTCTTACAGAAGCAACACGGAGAATATAAACCTTTCCGTTCGTTGTGCATCACTCAAAATAACTTTTTTTTCCCCAAACTGAAGCCAAATCGCTAAAATGTAGTTTTAATTGGCTAAATTCGACGGATGCGTTTATATTTTTGTCCATTCAATGTACGGTTTGAGCAGAGTTCAGTATCGGACGTGACGTCAGATCGGTTCTGCTGACACGTGACCGGAAAATCCGGATTTACGGTCTAAAAAAACGGCGCTAAATTTAAAATATTTTGAGAGGAAATTTCATTCATTGAACATTATTTTAGCAAAAACGGTCAGAGGTCTATCTTAATATTTATATATGTTGTGCCATTTTTTGAAAAGTTAAAAGAACATGTCAGTGGAGCTTTAAGTCCCGTTTTCGTTGTAATAAACCGTGGACAATTTTGAGCAGCAGTTGTGTAAATTATTTCAAAGTCAAATAATTGGTCTTCGGTTTGATTTCCATTGAGTGACCTATAGACGGATTTTAAATACAGCTAAATTAATAAAATAGTTGACAATAACTATAAACTTTTGTCCCAATGGTAACGATTATATTCAAGTGTTTTAAATAAAAACAATGTCAATGATATATTTGCGATTGACTGAAAGAACAGGCAGGTGGTACAAAACGTGATCATGTGATAACGAATCAAGATATTTATATATTTTTTATTATATGTGTGGTCTTTGTCTGAGACAATTCTTTAAGAAAACCGTGGACATAAAGCTCTGATGACAGAAAGTGTTTGTTCCAGTGGGTGTGGAGAGTCAAACAGAAGGTACTGGTCTGTATGGTTGGTTTTCTGTAAACTTCTCCATGTGCACCAGACAGTCCACAAAAAATAATAAATAAAATGGCAGCTTGTTGTCCTTAGCATGCCCTCTGATGAATTTCATGTCTCCAGAAAGCCTCTACATGTTGAGTTTTGACCCAGGTTTCACCTTCATATCTGAACCAGGTTCTGTTCCCTGGTAGGAGTTCAGAGTTCTCCTTTCCATCTCCTCGAAGGCTGATGGAGAAACCACGGCCTCTGCTTGAAATAACTTACTCTCAATGACTTTGTGGCCCACTGGGGAAGGTAACGAGTGTCAAAAATAAAGTTGGAACAGTAATTAATTATTTTCTTCAGTGGAGCACAGCACATATCCTACAAGCTGCTGTGTTATCTTTTCTGTGCAGAACAATTTGACACTAAACAAGATATAAAGTTTATCAAACATAAAATACATCATACCTGGTGGGGGGCTGAGATTCATCTGTTTCTCCACCTCGTTCTGTAGCTCCTTCAACTTTTCTGCCTCTTCCTCCATTTCTCGGACCCGGGCTTTGATTGCCTCCAGCTCCTGAAAACAGAGATATTTTACTAAATCTGTTTGCAGTGATCATGACCCATCACATCTTTTGGGTGCGAAATGATCGAGCAAGATGTTTAAAAAAAGACTCAGAACTCGTCGGGTCGCCCATTCTCCTCCACTTCCCCGTACTACAGATTTTATG
>JBBPBX010074371.1:0-17594 GCA_038048925.1 Garcialebias charrua
CTGCTTTCAACAAAGAATGATGACAACAGTGGACAATAGTATCTCTTCAAGGGGATGTAGCTCAGTGGTAGAGCGTGTGCTTTGCATGTATGAGGTCCTGGGTTCAATCCCCAGCATCTCCATCACCTTTAAATGTAAGTCTTTATAGGGCTGTATAAAATCTACTGCAGTAGAAAGTCTTATGTACAGTCCTACCAATGATTTCTATAAAATTATTATTTTTATTTTTGTTGGAGGGGACGTCTGCGTTTGACTTTTGGGTTCTGTTTATTGCATTTATGATTCTATGCAGTAAAACAAACACATTTAAAAGGGAACAGAGCATTGTAATACTTGGTTCATTTACATAAATTCAATAGGCTATATGCCACGGGTAGGTGTGACGTACCTCCGTTAAAATATAGGACACATCCCGCACTTCCGGTTCCGATCCACTGCCGTTGTTGTTAGCGTTAGCTCCTAGTAGCAGACCATGACAACGACCCGAAACGGGAAGCGGCTGCGCGCCACTGGCACTACAAGTGAGTTCCGTTGTGTCCGCCAACCGGTGGGTACAGCTGTTCCGAGGGGGGGTTAGGGCGAAAATTTATTGCGGCTATCCATAGGGGGAACGTCGCCATGATTTTATATGGATTTACATGTGTATAGAGTTATTATTGGTGTGTATGCAGATGTTTTATTAATTGTATTTAGACATTTATGTTCGTGTCTTTCCCGCTAACCGGAAGTGCGCGGTCCGGCTCATGAATGCGGAAGTGCCAGAACGGATGTCCGTGGCATATAGTCTATTCAGCTGGTTTTGTCTGGCGGCAGCAAACTGGTTGATCCACTATGAGAAGGAGCTATTTATAAGACTGAGCTGAATACAACACTTCAGACAGGAGTCTTTCGGACCAAAGACGAAACGTTTCTACAAACTTTTTTTTTTGAATGTCCAGAGGACCAGACTTAACTTTTTTAGATCAATTCAATTCAGTTTATTTATATAATGCCAAGTCACAACAGAAGTCATCTCAGGGCACAGAACAGAAACATTCATATATATAAAAAGGAAGTACCTGTAATGACTATTATACATTGACTATATACCGGGTAGTCATCATACATATATATGACTTTAATTTCTGGATGCCCGGCCCCTGAGCTGCTGGCTTTCAGAGACTGTGGCCCCCTGAGCAGTTTTGTTGAATAGCCCTACTCTAGATTCATTCAAGCTTTATTTAGGCAGGTTAATCCCACTGAACCTCGAGGACTCATGTACAAGACCTGCTTTCAACAAAGAATGATGACAACAGTGGACAATAGTATCTCTTCAAGGGGATGTAGCTCAGTGGTAGAGCGTGTGCTTTGCATGTATGAGGTCCTGGGTTCAATCCCCAGCATCTCCATCACCTTTAAATGTAAGTCTTTATAGGGCTGTATAAAATCTACTGCAGTAGAAAGTCTTATGTACAGTCCTACCAATGATTTCTATAAAATTATTATTTTTATTTTTGTTGGAGGGGACGTCTGCGTTTGACTTTACGGTTCTGTTTATTGCATTTATGATTCTATGCAGTAAAACAAACACATTTAAAAGGGAACAGAGCATTGTAATACTTGGTTCATTTACATACATTCAATAGGCTATATGCCACGGGTAGGTGTGACGTACCTCCGTTAAAATATAGGACACATCCCGCACTTCCGGTTCCGATCCACTGCCGTTGTTGTTAGCGTTAGCTCCTAGTAGCAGACCATGACAACGACCCGAAACGGGAAGCGGCTGCGCGCCACTGGCACTACAAGTGAGTTCCGTTGTGTCCGCCAACCGGTGGGTACAGCTGTTCCGAGGGGGGGTTAGGGCGAAAATTTATTGCGGCTATCCATAGGGGGAACGTCGCCATGATTTTATATGGATTTACATGTGTATAGAGTTATTATTGGTGTGTATGCAGATGTTTTATTAATTGTATTTAGACATTTATGTTCGTGTCTTTCCCGCTAACCGGAAGTGCGCGGTCCGGCTCATGAATGCGGAAGTGCCAGAACGGATGTCCGTGGCATATAGTCTATTCAGCTGGTTTTGTCTGGCGGCAGCAAACTGGTTGATCCACTATGAGAAGGAGCTATTTATAAGACTGAGCTGAATACAGCACCTCAGACTGAAGGAGTCTTTCGGACCAAAGACGAAACGTTTCTACAATTTTTTTTTGAATGTCCAGAGGACCAGACTTAACTTTTTTAGATCAATTCAATTCAGTTTATTTATATAACGCCAAGTCACAGAATCCATCTCAGGGCACTGAACAGAAACATATATAAAAAGTAAGTCATGACTATTGTATAATATAATGACTATATACGTGCACCCCCACCCGGTACAGATATAGCATTAAGCTAGCGGCGCAAAATACAGGGGCTCTAGCTAAAAAGCTAAAGGCAGCGCTCACGTTGCCTCTTCTCTCAAGCTGAACCCACCCCACACACACATACACACACTCAAAAACTGTCTGTATGAACAGCACATAACACAAACGTGTCGCGCTAAGCTATCAGTGTGCAAGCCAGGCGCTCTAGCTAAAAAGCTAAAGGCGCCTCTTCCCTCATGCTGAACTCCCCCCACTCAAAAACTGTTGGTACAAGCTGCGCTCAGACACAGTCAATAAAAATTATGGAGATGAGCACCCCACCATGGCAAGTTAACTAGGGGAACACTGAAATGCTTCTCGACTATACATGCACAAAATGTTTACATTAAATAATAAATTACAGTCTCAGTTGTGCAATATACCTTTCATGGGGATGTAGCTCAGTGGTAGAGCGTGTGCTTCGCATGTATGAGGTCCTGGGTTCAATCCCCAGCATCTCCAGCTTCTTATTGACATTAATGTTTCTAACTTCAACAGCCTTTGCTGACCTGGGGCCTCATGTATCAACCGTGCGCACGCACAAAAACCGTGCGCACGTCACTTTCCACGCAAAACCCCGTATGTATGAAAACTGAACTGAACGTGAATATCTGCGCATCCAAGTACATTTCCACGCAAGCTCCCCTGCTGGCGTACGCACGTTTCTGTGGTTCTTGTTCCTTTGGCGACACTTACAGGTGATTCAGAGAAACTGAAGCCCCACAGTCTGTGGTTGACTTTAAGAGCGGCTTGAAGACCTTTCTTTTTAACCGAGCACTCTGCCTCCTCATGATTCTACGTTTGATCTTAGTTGATACTGTTGTTGATTTTAATTGTTTTATTATTTGTTTTATTGACATTTAATTCTGTTGCACCTTGTAGCACTTTGAGAATTTCATTAATGAAAAGTGCGTTATAAATTGAATTCATTATTATTATCATTATTATTATTATTATTATTAGAGGATGTAATAAATAGTGTAACACGCAGAGCATTTATTTATAAACAGATACAATTTTCTGATCTAGGATATGGCGTATCAGCCGTTTTCAGAAATAATCATTTTTCAGTTTGGCACTGCTGGGGCGCAAGGAGCCCTGCATACGCGTGCACATGCAGAAGCAGCGATCAACCTGTTCCACAGGAGCTTTCCAGAGGGAGCTGGGAGACCGATCGGGACTGTGCTGTCCAGTCCACACAAAGCCGATTCATGTCCAATGGAATGTCTCATCCATATGATCCCAAAGGCTGAGTTATGGTCGCGCTTTGAGCGCGCGTGCACCCTCGCTGTTACACGGCAGTGGAGGTGTTTCATTATCTGTGTTTATTGTAGATGTCTCCAAAATGACACGTGAAAGTACACCATTCATAACTTGTAGGAGTACAAGCTTCACAGACAGACTGCGCACAAGGCTGCGGAGCGCGTAGCGTTTGGAGACTCCAACATCACGTGATGTCATGAAAACTCTCCACTGAGACGCACAGACTCGTTTCTTCATATCATCTATTAAATAAACAAAGATCTATGTTCTAGCAAACATCCAAGTAAGTTCCTCTGTGTTTACAGTAATTATGGTAATTAACTCGTGCGCAAAGTTAATATTTTCACTCAGAATGAATGAATGAGCCGGTGCGCACCTGACAGCAGCGTGCGCGCACACAAATACCGGCACACAATCACTCGTTCTTTGCGTGATGAACACATTTTATTACTATTCTTACTTCGGATGTTTGTCCTCACTCATATTATATTAAAGTCATTATTTTCCTGAATCTAGAAATGATTTCTGATCGCGCAGGGATCAAACAAACATGTCCTTCACACATGCAGGAAGTAATTTGCATCTGTTTAACATATGTAAATGAAGGCGTGTCAGGGGAGGTGTCTCACGTGCGCTCAGTTCCACGTTGATTGTGATGTACAAAAGGAATGTGCGTGGATACCGGTGTACGCACAGTTTGATTAATCTGGATTTTCTTGTGCGTGCACACTTTTCTGGATTTCACCGTACGTCACTTTTCAGTAAGAAATCCACGCAGGTTTTTGATACATGAGGCCCCTGAACTTCTGTTTACAGAAATGCAGCTTTCTAGCACAAATCCTGACAAGCCAAAGTGAACAGACATGGCAAATAGTTGAAATAATTTTAGCTGCACTTGAATTCATTTATAACTAAACATTGAAAATACATAACCAATATTTATACACAAAATGTTTACGCTAAATAATGAAGTACATTCTCAGCTGGACAACATAGATACAGTATATCTTCTTTATGGGGATGTAGCTCAGTGGTAGAGCGTGTGCTTTGCATGTACAAGGTCCTGGGTTCAATCCCCAGCATCTCCATCATCCTTACATGTTATCATGCAAGTCTTTATAGGGCTGTACAAAAGCTACTATGTGGAGAATATCTCTGCAGCCAACCATTGCGTTCATGAAAGTTTTTTTTTTTTTAGGGGGTGGTCTGCATTTATTCAGTGTATTAAATCAAACAAATTTAAAAGGTAACAGAGCATTGTAATACTTGAATTATTTACATAAATTCAATTAAATTCAGTTTATTTATATAATGCCAAGTCACAACAGAAGTCATCTCAGGGCACAGAACAGAAACATTCATATATATAAAAAGTAAGTACCGGTAATGACTATTATACATTGACTATATACCGGGTAGTCATCATACATATATATGACTTTAATTTCTGGATGCCCGGCCCCTGAGCTGCTGGCTTTCAGAGACTGTGGCCCCCTGAGCAGTTTTGTTGAATAGCCCTACTCTAGATTCATTCAAGCTTTATTTAGGCAGGTTAATCCCACTGAACCTCGAGGACTCATGTACAAGACCTGCTTTCAACAAAGAATGATGACAACAGTGGACAATAGTATCTCTTCAAGGGGATGTAGCTCAGTGGTAGAGCGTGTGCTTTGCATGTATGAGGTCCTGGGTTCAATCCCCAGCATCTCCATCACCTTTAAATGTAAGTCTTTATAGGGCTGTATAAAATCTACTGCAGTAGAAAGTCTTATGTACAGTCCTACCAATGATTTCTATAAAATTATTATTTTTATTTTTGTTGGAGGGGACGTCTGCGTTTGACTTTTGGGTTCTGTTTATTGCATTTATGATTCTATGCAGTAAAACAAACACATTTAAAAGGGAACAGAGCATTGTAATACTTGGTTCATTTACATAAATTCAATAGGCTATATGCCACGGGTAGGTGTGACGTACCTCCGTTAAAATATAGGACACATCCCGCACTTCCGGTTCCGATCCACTGCCGTTGTTGTTAGCGTTAGCTCCTAGTAGCAGACCATGACAACGACCCGAAACGGGAAGCGGCTGCGCGCCACTGGCACTACAAGTGAGTTCCGTTGTGTCCGCCAACCGGTGGGTACAGCTGTTCCGAGGGGGGGTTAGGGCGAAAATTTATTGCGGCTATCCATAGGGGGAACGTCGCCATGATTTTATATGGATTTACATGTGTATAGAGTTATTATTGGTGTGTATGCAGATGTTTTATTAATTGTATTTAGACATTTATGTTCGTGTCTTTCCCGCTAACCGGAAGTGCGCGGTCCGGCTCATGAATGCGGAAGTGCCAGAACGGATGTCCGTGGCATATAGTCTATTCAGCTGGTTTTGTCTGGCGGCAGCAAACTGGTTGATCCACTATGAGAAGGAGCTATTTATAAGACTGAGCTGAATACAGCACCTCAGACTGAAGGAGTCTTTCGGACCAAAGACAAAACGTTTCTACAATTTTTTTTTGAATGTCCAGAGGACCAGACTTAACTTTTTTAGATCAATTCAATTCAGTTTATTTATATAACGCCAAGTCACAGAATCCATCTCAGGGCACTGAACAGAAACATATATAAAAAGTAAGTCATGACTATTGTATAATATAATGACTATATACGTGCACCCCCACCCGGTACAGATATAGCATTAAGCTAGCGGCGCAAAATACAGGGGCTCTAGCTAAAAAGCTAAAGGCAGCGCTCACGTTGCCTCTTCTCTCAAGCTGAACCCACCCCACACACACATACACACACTCAAAAACTGTCTGTATGAACAGCACATAACACAAACGTGTCGCGCTAAGCTATCAGTGTGCAAGCCAGGCGCTCTAGCTAAAAAGCTAAAGGCGCCTCTTCCCTCATGCTGAACTCCCCCCACTCAAAAACTGTTGGTACAAGCTGCGCTCAGACACAGTCAATAAAAATTATGGAGATGAGCACCCCACCATGGCAAGTTAACTAGGGGAACACTGAAATGCTTCTCGACTATACATGCACAAAATGTTTACATTAAATAATAAATTACAGTCTCAGTTGTGCAATATACCTTTCATGGGGATGTAGCTCAGTGGTAGAGCGTGTGCTTCGCATGTATGAGGTCCTGGGTTCAATCCCCAGCATCTCCAGCTTCTTGTTGACATTAATGTTTCCTAACTTCCACAGCCTTTGCTGACCTGAACTTCTGTTTACAGAAATGCAGCTTTCTAGCACAAATCCTGACAAGCCAAAGTGAACAGACATGGCAAATAGTTGAAATAATTTTAGCTGCACTTGAATTCATTTATAACTAAACATTGAAAATACATAACCAATATTTATACACAAAATGTTTACGCTAAATAATGAAGTACATTCTCAGCTGGACAACATAGATACAGTATATCTTCTTTATGGGGATGTAGCTCAGTGGTAGAGCGTGTGCTTTGCATGTACAAGGTCCTGGGTTCAATCCCCAGCATCTCCATCATCCTTACATGTTATCATGCAAGTCTTTATAGGGCTGTACAAAAGCTACTATGTGGAGAATATCTCTGCAGCCAACCATTGCGTTCATGAAAGTTTTTTTTTTTTTAGGGGGTGGTCTGCATTTATTCAGTGTATTAAAACAAACAAATTTAAAAGGTAACAGAGCATTGTAATACTTGAATTATTTACATAAATTCAATTAAATTCAGTTTATTTATATAATGCCAAGTCACAACAGAAGTCATCTCAGGGCACAGAACAGAAACATTCATATATATAAAAAGTAAGTACCGGTAATGACTATTATACATTGACTATATACCGGGTAGTCATCATACATATATATGACTTTAATTTCTGGATGCCCGGCCCCTGAGCTGCTGGCTTTCAGAGACTGTGGCCCCCTGAGCAGTTTTGTTGAATAGCCCTACTCTAGATTCATTCAAGCTTTATTTAGGCAGGTTAATCCCACTGAACCTCGAGGACTCATGTACAAGACCTGCTTTCAACAAAGAATGATGACAACAGTGGACAATAGTATCTCTTCAAGGGGATGTAGCTCAGTGGTAGAGCGTGTGCTTTGCATGTATGAGGTCCTGGGTTCAATCCCCAGCATCTCCATCACCTTTAAATGTAAGTCTTTATAGGGCTGTATAAAATCTACTGCAGTAGAAAGTCTTATGTACAGTCCTACCAATGATTTCTATAAAATTATTATTTTTATTTTTGTTGGAGGGGACGTCTGCGTTTGACTTTACGGTTCTGTTTATTGCATTTATGATTCTATGCAGTAAAACAAACACATTTAAAAGGGAACAGAGCATTGTAATACTTGGTTCATTTACATACATTCAATAGGCTATATGCCACGGGTAGGTGTGACGTACCTCCGTTAAAATATAGGACACATCCCGCACTTCCGGTTCCGATCCACTGCCGTTGTTGTTAGCGTTAGCTCCTAGTAGCAGACCATGACAACGACCCGAAACGGGAAGCGGCTGCGCGCCACTGGCACTACAAGTGAGTTCCGTTGTGTCCGCCCACCGGTGGGTACAGCTGTTCCGAGGGGGGGTTAGGGCAAAAATTTATTGCGGTTATCCGTAGGCTATCCGTATTTTCTGCAACAAATAAAGTCCAGTTGATCCTGTATTGAACGCCTTTTTTGATTTCATCATGTCCTGGACGACTGAGAATCTTCACCAGCATATCCGTAGGGGGAACGTCGCCATGATTTTATATGGATTTACA
Organism: Garcialebias charrua; assembly: GCA_038048925.1. Lineage (NCBI taxonomy): Eukaryota > Metazoa > Chordata > Actinopteri > Cyprinodontiformes > Rivulidae > Garcialebias > Garcialebias charrua. The sequence goes on from JBBPBX010074371.1 coordinate 8,417, forward strand.
TGTGTATAGAGTTATTATTGGTGTGTATGCAGATGTTTTATTAATTGTATTTAGACATTTATGTTCGTGTCTTTCCCGCTAACCGGAAGTGCGCGGTCCGGCTCATGAATGCGGAAGTGCCAGAACGGATGTCCGTGGCATATAGTCTATTCAGCTGGTTTTGTCTGGCGGCAGCAAACTGGTTGATCCACTATGAGAAGGAGCTATTTATAAGACTGAGCTGAATACAACACTTCAGACAGGAGTCTTTCGGACCAAAGACGAAACGTTTCTACAAACTTTTTTTTTTGAATGTCCAGAGGACCAGACTTAACTTTTTTAGATCAATTCAATTCAGTTTATTTATATAACGCCAAGTCACAGAATCCATCTCAGGGCACTGAACAGAAACATATATAAAAAGTAAGTCATGACTATTGTATAATATAATGACTATATACGTGCACCCCCACCCGGTACAGATATAGCATTAAGCTAGCGGCGCAAAATACAGGGGCTCTAGCTAAAAAGCTAAAGGCAGCGCTCACGTTGCCTCTTCTCTCAAGCTGAACCCACCCCACACACACATACACACACTCAAAAACTGTCTGTATGAACAGCACATAACACAAACGTGTCGCGCTAAGCTATCAGTGTGCAAGCCAGGCGCTCTAGCTAAAAAGCTAAAGGCGCCTCTTCCCTCATGCTGAACTCCCCCCACTCAAAAACTGTTGGTACAAGCTGCGCTCAGACACAGTCAATAAAAATTATGGAGATGAGCACCCCACCATGGCAAGTTAACTAGGGGAACACTGAAATGCTTCTCGACTATACATGCACAAAATGTTTACATTAAATAATAAATTACAGTCTCAGTTGTGCAATATACCTTTCATGGGGATGTAGCTCAGTGGTAGAGCGTGTGCTTCGCATGTATGAGGTCCTGGGTTCAATCCCCAGCATCTCCAGCTTCTTGTTGACATTAATGTTTCCTAACTTCCACAGCCTTTGCTGACCTGAACTTCTGTTTACAGAAATGCAGCTTTCTAGCACAAATCCTGACAAGCCAAAGTGAACAGACATGGCAAATAGTTGAAATAATTTTAGCTGCACTTGAATTCATTTATAACTAAACATTGAAAATACATAACCAATATTTATACACAAAATGTTTACGCTAAATAATGAAGTACATTCTCAGCTGGACAACATAGATACAGTATATCTTCTTTATGGGGATGTAGCTCAGTGGTAGAGCGTGTGCTTTGCATGTACAAGGTCCTGGGTTCAATCCCCAGCATCTCCATCATCCTTACATGTTATCATGCAAGTCTTTATAGGGCTGTACAAAAGCTACTATGTGGAGAATATCTCTGCAGCCAACCATTGCGTTCATGAAAGTTATTTTTTTTTAGGGGGTGGTCTGCATTTATTCAGTGTATTAAATCAAACAAATTTAAAAGGTAACAGAGCATTGTAATACTTGAATTATTTACATAAATTCAATTAAATTCAGTTTATTTATATAATGCCAAGTCACAACAGAAGTCATCTCAGGGCACAGAACAGAAACATTCATATATATAAAAAGTAAGTACCGGTAATGACTATTATACATTGACTATATACCGGGTAGTCATCATACATATATATGACTTTAATTTCTGGATGCCCGGCCCCTGAGCTGCTGGCTTTCAGAGACTGTGGCCCCCTGAGCAGTTTTGTTGAATAGCCCTACTCTAGATTCATCCAAGCTTTATTTAGGCAGGTTAATCCCACTGAACCTCGAGGACTCATGTACAAGACCTGCTTTCAACAAAGAATGATGACAACAGTGGACAATAGTATCTCTTCAAGGGGATGTAGCTCAGTGGTAGAGCGTGTGCTTTGCATGTATGAGGTCCTGGGTTCAATCCCCAGCATCTCCATCACCTTTAAATGTAAGTCTTTATAGGGCTGTATAAAATCTACTGCAGTAGAAAGTCTTATGTACAGTCCTACCAATGATTTCTATAAAATTATTATTTTTGTTTTTGTTGGAGGGGACGTCTGCGTTTGACTTTTGGGTTCTGTTTATTGCATTTATGATTCTATGCAGTAAAACAAACACATTTAAAAGGGAACAGAGCATTGTAATACTTGGTTCATTTACATAAATTCAATAGGCTATATGCCACGGGTAGGTGTGACGTACCTCCGTTAAAATATAGGACACATCCCGCACTTCCGGTTCCGATCCACTGCCGTTGTTGTTAGCGTTAGCTCCTAGTAGCAGACCATGACAACGACCCGAAACGGGAAGCGGCTGCGCGCCACTGGCACTACAAGTGAGTTCCGTTGTGTCCGCCAACCGGTGGGTACAGCTGTTCCGAGGGGGGGTTAGGGCGAAAATTTATTGCGGCTATCCATAGGGGGAACGTCGCCATGATTTTATATGGATTTACATGTGTATAGAGTTATTATTGGTGTGTATGCAGATGTTTTATTAATTGTATTTAGACATTTATGTTCGTGTCTTTCCCGCTAACCGGAAGTGCGCGGTCCGGCTCATGAATGCGGAAGTGCCAGAACGGATGTCCGTGGCATATAGTCTATTCAGCTGGTTTTGTCTGGCGGCAGCAAACTGGTTGATCCACTATGAGAAGGAGCTATTTATAAGACTGAGCTGAATACAACACTTCAGACAGGAGTCTTTCGGACCAAAGACGAAACGTTTCTACAAACTTTTTTTTTTGAATGTCCAGAGGACCAGACTTAACTTTTTTAGATCAATTCAATTCAGTTTATTTATATAACGCCAAGTCACAGAATCCATCTCAGGGCACTGAACAGAAACATATATAAAAAGTAAGTCATGACTATTGTATAATATAATGACTATATACGTGCACCCCCACCCGGTACAGATATAGCATTAAGCTAGCGGCGCAAAATACAGGGGCTCTAGCTAAAAAGCTAAAGGCAGCGCTCACGTTGCCTCTTCTCTCAAGCTGAACCCACCCCACACACACATACACACACTCAAAAACTGTCTGTATGAACAGCACATAACACAAACGTGTCGCGCTAAGCTATCAGTGTGCAAGCCAGGCGCTCTAGCTAAAAAGCTAAAGGCGCCTCTTCCCTCATGCTGAACTCCCCCCACTCAAAAACTGTTGGTACAAGCTGCGCTCAGACACAGTCAATAAAAATTATGGAGATGAGCACCCCACCATGGCAAGTTAACTAGGGGAACACTGAAATGCTTCTCGACTATACATGCACAAAATGTTTACATTAAATAATAAATTACAGTCTCAGTTGTGCAATATACCTTTCATGGGGATGTAGCTCAGTGGTAGAGCGTGTGCTTCGCATGTATGAGGTCCTGGGTTCAATCCCCAGCATCTCCAGCTTCTTGTTGACATTAATGTTTCCTAACTTCCACAGCCTTTGCTGACCTGAACTTCTGTTTACAGAAATGCAGCTTTCTAGCACAAATCCTGACAAGCCAAAGTGAACAGACATGGCAAATAGTTGAAATAATTTTAGCTGCACTTGAATTCATTTATAACTAAACATTGAAAATACATAACCAATATTTATACACAAAATGTTTACGCTAAATAATGAAGTACATTCTCAGCTGGACAACATAGATACAGTATATCTTCTTTATGGGGATGTAGCTCAGTGGTAGAGCGTGTGCTTTGCATGTACAAGGTCCTGGGTTCAATCCCCAGCATCTCCATCATCCTTACATGTTATCATGCAAGTCTTTATAGGGCTGTACAAAAGCTACTATGTGGAGAATATCTCTGCAGCCAACCATTGCGTTCATGAAAGTTATTTTTTAGGGGGTGGTCTGCATTTATTCAGTGTATTAAATCAAACAAATTTAAAAGGTAACAGAGCATTGTAATACTTGAATTATTTACATAAATTCAATTAAATTCAGTTTATTTATATAATGCCAAGTCACAACAGAAGTCATCTCAGGGCACAGAACAGAAACATTCATATATATAAAAAGTAAGTACCGGTAATGACTATTATACATTGACTATATACCGGGTAGTCATCATACATATATATGACTTTAATTTCTGGATGCCCGGCCCCTGAGCTGCTGGCTTTCAGAGACTGTGGCCCCCTGAGCAGTTTTGTTGAATAGCCCTACTCTAGATTCATTCAAGCTTTATTTAGGCAGGTTAATCCCACTGAACCTCGAGGACTCATGTACAAGACCTGCTTTCAACAAAGAATGATGACAACAGTGGACAATAGTATCTCTTCAAGGGGATGTAGCTCAGTGGTAGAGCGTGTGCTTTGCATGTATGAGGTCCTGGGTTCAATCCCCAGCATCTCCATCACCTTTAAATGTAAGTCTTTATAGGGCTGTATAAAATCTACTGCAGTAGAAAGTCTTATGTACAGTCCTACCAATGATTTCTATAAAATTATTATTTTTATTTTTGTTGGAGGGGACGTCTGCGTTTGACTTTTGGGTTCTGTTTATTGCATTTATGATTCTATGCAGTAAAACAAACACATTTAAAAGGGAACAGAGCATTGTAATACTTGGTTCATTTACATAAATTCAATAGGCTATATGCCACGGGTAGGTGTGACGTACCTCCGTTAAAATATAGGACACATCCCGCACTTCCGGTTCCGATCCACTGCCGTTGTTGTTAGCGTTAGCTCCTAGTAGCAGACCATGACAACGACCCGAAACGGGAAGCGGCTGCGCGCCACTGGCACTACAAGTGAGTTCCGTTGTGTCCGCCAACCGGTGGGTACAGCTGTTCCGAGGGGGGGTTAGGGCGAAAATTTATTGCGGCTATCCATAGGGGGAACGTCGCCATGATTTTATATGGATTTACATGTGTATAGAGTTATTATTGGTGTGTATGCAGATGTTTTATTAATTGTATTTAGACATTTATGTTCGTGTCTTTCCCGCTAACCGGAAGTGCGCGGTCCGGCTCATGAATGCGGAAGTGCCAGAACGGATGTCCGTGGCATATAGTCTATTCAGCTGGTTTTGTCTGGCGGCAGCAAACTGGTTGATCCACTATGAGAAGGAGCTATTTATAAGACTGAGCTGAATACAACACTTCAGACAGGAGTCTTTCGGACCAAAGACGAAACGTTTCTACAAACTTTTTTTTTTGAATGTCCAGAGGACCAGACTTAACTTTTTTAGATCAATTCAATTCAGTTTATTTATATAACGCCAAGTCACAGAATCCATCTCAGGGCACTGAACAGAAACATATATAAAAAGTAAGTCATGACTATTGTATAATATAATGACTATATACGTGCACCCCCACCCGGTACAGATATAGCATTAAGCTAGCGGCGCAAAATACAGGGGCTCTAGCTAAAAAGCTAAAGGCAGCGCTCACGTTGCCTCTTCTCTCAAGCTGAACCCACCCCACACACACATACACACACTCAAAAACTGTCTGTATGAACAGCACATAACACAAACGTGTCGCGCTAAGCTATCAGTGTGCAAGCCAGGCGCTCTAGCTAACAAGCTAAAGGCGCCTCTTCCCTCATGCTGAACTCCCCCCACTCAAAAACTGTTGGTACAAGCTGCGCTCAGACACAGTCAATAAAAATTATGGAGATGAGCACCCCACCATGGCAAGTTAACTAGGGGAACACTGAAATGCTTCTCGACTATACATGCACAAAATGTTTACATTAAATAATAAATTACAGTCTCAGTTGTGCAATATACCTTTCATGGGGATGTAGCTCAGTGGTAGAGCGTGTGCTTCGCATGTATGAGGTCCTGGGTTCAATCCCCAGCATCTCCAGCTTCTTATTGACATTAATGTTTCTAACTTCCACAGCCTTTGCTGACCTGAACTTCTGTTTACAGAAATGCAGCTTTCTAGCACAAATCCTGACAAGCCAAAGTGAACAGACATGGCAAATAGTTGAAATAATTTTAGCTGCACTTGAATTCATTTATAACTAAACATTGAAAATACATAACCAATATTTATACACAAAATGTTTACGCTAAATAATGAAGTACATTCTCAGCTGGACAACATAGATACAGTATATCTTCTTTATGGGGATGTAGCTCAGTGGTAGAGCGTGTGCTTTGCATGTACAAGGTCCTGGGTTCAATCCCCAGCATCTCCATCATCCTTACATGTTATCATGCAAGTCTTTATAGGGCTGTACAAAAGCTACTATGTGGAGAATATCTCTGCAGCCAACCATTGCGTTCATGAAAGTTATTTTTTAGGGGGTGGTCTGCATTTATTCAGTGTATTAAATCAAACAAATTTAAAAGGTAACAGAGCATTGTAATACTTGAATTATTTACATAAATTCAATTAAATTCAGTTTATTTATATAATGCCAAGTCACAACAGAAGTCATCTCAGGGCACAGAACAGAAACATTCATATATATAAAAAGTAAGTACCGGTAATGACTATTATACATTGACTATATACCGGGTAGTCATCATACATATATATGACTTTAATTTCTGGATGCCCGGCCCCTGAGCTGCTGGCTTTCAGAGACTGTGGCCCCCTGAGCAGTTTTGTTGAATAGCCCTACTCTAGATTCATTCAAGCTTTATTTAGGCAGGTTAATCCCACTGAACCTCGAGGACTCATGTACAAGACCTGCTTTCAACAAAGAATGATGACAACAGTGGACAATAGTATCTCTTCAAGGGGATGTAGCTCAGTGGTAGAGCGTGTGCTTTGCATGTATGAGGTCCTGGGTTCAATCCCCAGCATCTCCATCACCTTTAAATGTAAGTCTTTATAGGGCTGTATAAAATCTACTGCAGTAGAAAGTCTTATGTACAGTCCTACCAATGATTTCTATAAAATTATTATTTTTATTTTTGTTGGAGGGGACGTCTGCGTTTGACTTTTGGGTTCTGTTTATTGCATTTATGATTCTATGCAGTAAAACAAACACATTTAAAAGGGAACAGAGCATTGTAATACTTGGTTCATTTACATAAATTCAATAGGCTATATGCCACGGGTAGGTGTGACGTACCTCCGTTAAAATATAGGACACATCCCGCACTTCCGGTTCCGATCCACTGCCGTTGTTGTTAGCGTTAGCTCCTAGTAGCAGACCATGACAACGACCCGAAACGGGAAGCGGCTGCGCGCCACTGGCACTACAAGTGAGTTCCGTTGTGTCCGCCAACCGGTGGGTACAGCTGTTCCGAGGGGGGGTTAGGGCGAAAATTTATTGCGGCTATCCATAGGGGGAACGTCGCCATGATTTTATATGGATTTACATGTGTATAGAGTTATTATTGGTGTGTATGCAGATGTTTTATTAATTGTATTTAGACATTTATGTTCGTGTCTTTCCCGCTAACCGGAAGTGCGCGGTCCGGCTCATGAATGCGGAAGTGCCAGAACGGATGTCCGTGGCATATAGTCTATTCAGCTGGTTTTGTCTGGCGGCAGCAAACTGGTTGATCCACTATGAGAAGGAGCTATTTATAAGACTGAGCTGAATACAACACTTCAGACAGGAGTCTTTCGGACCAAAGACGAAACGTTTCTACAAACTTTTTTTTTTGAATGTCCAGAGGACCAGACTTAACTTTTTTAGATCAATTCAATTCAGTTTATTTATATAACGCCAAGTCACAGAATCCATCTCAGGGCACTGAACAGAAACATATATAAAAAGTAAGTCATGACTATTGTATAATATAATGACTATATACGTGCACCCCCACCCGGTACAGATATAGCATTAAGCTAGCGGCGCAAAATACAGAGGCTCTAGCTAAAAAGCTAAAGGCAGCGCTCACGTTGCCTCTTCTCTCAAGCTGAACCCACCCCACACACACATACACACACTCAAAAACTGTCTGTATGAACAGCACATAACACAAACGTGTCGCGCTAAGCTATCAGTGTGCAAGCCAGGCGCTCTAGCTAAAAAGCTAAAGGCGCCGCTTCCCTCATGCTGAACTCCCCCCACTCAAAAACTGTTGGTACAAGCTGCGCTCAGACACAGTCAATAAAAATTATGGAGATGAGCACCCCACCATGGCAAGTTAACTAGGGGAACACTAAAATGCTTCTCGACTATACATGCACAAAATGTTTACATTAAATAATAAATTACAGTCTCAGTTGTGCAATATACCTTTCATGGGGATGTAGCTCAGTGGTAGAGCGTGTGCTTCGCATGTATGAGGTCCTGGGTTCAATCCCCAGCATCTCCAGCTTCTTATTGACATTAATGTTTCTAACTTCCACAGCCTTTGCTGACCTGAACTTCTGTTTACAGAAATGCAGCTTTCTAGCACAAATCCTGACAAGCCAAAGTGAACAGACATGGCAAATAGTTGAAATAATTTTAGCTGCACTTGAATTCATTTATAACTAAACATTGAAAATACATAACCAATATTTATACACAAAATGTTTACGCTAAATAATGAAGTACATTCTCAGCTGGACAACATAGATACAGTATATCTTCTTTATGGGGATGTAGCTCAGTGGTAGAGCGTGTGCTTTGCATGTACAAGGTCCTGGGTTCAATCCCCAGCATCTCCATCATCCTTACATGTTATCATGCAAGTCTTTATAGGGCTGTACAAAAGCTACTATGTGGAGAATATCTCTGCAGCCAACCATTGCGTTCATGAAAGTTATTTTTTTAGGGGGTGGTCTGCATTTATTCAGTGTATTAAATCAAACAAATTTAAAAGGTAACAGAGCATTGTAATACTTGAATTATTTACATAAATTCAATTAAATTCAGTTTATTTATATAATGCCAAGTCACAACAGAAGTCATCTCAGGGCACAGAACAGAAACATTCATATATATAAAAAGTAAGTACCGGTAATGACTATTATACATTGACTATATACCGGGTAGTCATCATACATATATATGACTTTAATTTCTGGATGCCCGGCCCCTGAGCTGCTGGCTTTCAGAGACTGTGGCCCCCTGAGCAGTTTTGTTGAATAGCCCTACTCTAGATTCATTCAAGCTTTATTTAGGCAGGTTAATCCCACTGAACCTCGAGGACTCATGTACAAGACCTGCTTTCAACAAAGAATGATGACAACAGTGGACAATACTATCTCTTCAAGGGGATGTAGCTCGTGTGCTTTGCATGTATGAGGTCCTGGGTTCAATCCCCAGCATCTCCATCACCTTTAAATGTAAGTCT
>JBBPBX010074372.1:0-17594 GCA_038048925.1 Garcialebias charrua
TTTTAGACCTTTCTGCTGCCTTTGATACTGTGGACCACAACATCTTGTTGTCACGACTGGAACACGTGGTCGGTATCAAAGGCACAGTTTTATCCTGGTTTAGATCCTACCTGACTGACAGGAGTTTTTCTGTTCATTTAGGGAACTGTTCTTCATCTCCAGCTCCTTTGATCTGTGGAGTCCCTCAAGGGTCTATTTTAGGTCCACTGCTTTTTAATTTGTACATGTTGCCTTTGGGGTCCATTTTTAGAAAACACAACATTCCTTTTCACTGCTTTGCTGATGATACACAGTTATATCTTCCAATTGAGTCAGACAGGGTCACTCCACTGGATCCACTCCTGGACTGTCTGAATGACATTAAAATCTGGTTAAAACTTAATTTTCTAAATCTAAATGAAAATAAAACGGAAGCCATCAGCTTTGGCAAATGTAACACCCTAAATGTTCTTGGCCCCTTGGCTTCATACAGCCACTCCAATGTCAGGAATCTGGGAGTTATTTTTGATAGTGCTTTTAAGTTAGACAAACAGATAAATGCTGTAGTTAAATCTGGTTTCTTCCAGCTAAGACTCATTGCCAAGGTGAAGTCTTGTCTCTCTTTCAGAGACCTTGAAAAGGTGATTCACGCTTTTATTACTTCTCGCTTGGACTATTGTAATTCACTGTATGTTGGTTTAGACAAATCATCTTTGCATCGTTTACAATCTGTCCAGAACGCAGCAGCTCGTCTTTTAACTTCAACTAAAAAATATGAACACATAACCCCTGTCCTGGCATCCCTTCACTGGCTCCCTGTCTGCTATCGAATTGATTTTAAGATTTTATTGCTTGTTTTTAAAATCTTAAAAGGTCTGGCCCCATCATATTTATGTGATCTTATTAATATCTACACTCCTGTAAGAGCACTCCGGTCTACCAACCAGTTTCTCTTAGATGTCCCCAGATCCATCCATCCATCCATCCATTTTCTTCCGCTTATCCGGGGTCGGGTCGCGGGGGTAGCAGCCTAAGTAGGGAGGCCCAGACTTCCCTCTCCCCAGCCACTTGGAGCAGCTCCTCTGGGGGAATCCCAAGGCGTTCCCAGGCCAGCCGAGAAACATAGTCCCTCCAGCGTATCCTGGGTCTTCCTCTGGGTCTCCTCCCGGTGGGACATGCCCGGAACACCTCACCAGGGAGGCGTCCAGGAGGCATCCTAACCAGATGCCCGAGCCACCTCAACTGGCTCCTCTCGATGTGGAGAAGCAGCGGCTCTACTCCGAGTCCCTCCCGGATGACTGAGCTTCTCACCCTATCTCTAAGGGAGAGTCCAGACACCCTGCGGAGAAAACTCATTTCAGCCGCTTGTATCCGAGATCTTGTTCTTTCGGTCATAACCCAAAGCTCATGACCATAGATGAGGGTGGGAACGTAGATCGATCGGTAAATTGAGAGCTTTGCCTTTTGACTCAGCTCTCTCTTCACCACGACAGACCGGTACAGCGCCCGCTTCACTGCGGACGCTGCACCTATCCGCCTATCGATCTCACGCTCCAGTTTTCCCTCATTCGTGAACAAGATCCCGAGATACTTAAACTCCTCCACTTGGGGCAGGACCTCCTCCCCGACCCGGAGAGGGCACGCTACCCTTTTCCGGCTCAAGACCATGGCCTCGGATTTGGAGGAACTGATCCTCATCCCGGCCGCATCGCATTCAGCTGCAAACCGCTCCAGTGAAAGCTGTAGATCACGAGCTGATGAAGCCAATAGGACCACATCATCTGCAAAAAACAGAGAAGCGATTCTAAGGCCACCAAAACGGATCCTCTCAACACCTTGGCTGCGCCTAGAAATTCTGTCCATAAAAGTTATAAACAGAATCGGTGACAAAGGGCAACCTTGGCGGAGTCCAACTCTCACCGGAAACGAGCCTGACTTACTGCCGGCAATGCGGACCAAGCTCTGACACCGGTCGTACAGGGACCTAACAGCCCATATCAATGGGCCTGGTACCCCATACTCCCGGAGTACCCGCCACAGAACCCCCCGAGGGACGCGGTCGAATGCCTTTTCCAAGTCTACAAAGCACATGTAAACTGGTTGGGCAAACTCCCACGCACCCTCCAGGACCCTGTTGAGGGTGTAGAGCTGGTCTAGTGTTCCACGACCAGGACGAAAACCACACTGCTCCTCCTGAATCCGAGGTTCGACTATCCGACGGACCCTCCTCTCCAGAACCCCTGAATAGACCTTACCAGGGAGGCTTAAGAGTGTGATCCCTCTATAGTTGGAACACACCCTACGGTCCCCCTTTTTGAATAGGGGAACCACCACCCCAGTCTGCCAATCCAAGGGAACTGCCCCCGATGTCCACGCGATATTGCAGAGTCGCGTAAGCCAACACAACCCCACAACATCCAGAGCCCTAAGGAACTCAGGACGAATCTCATCCACCCCCGGAGCCTTGCCACCGCGGAGCTTTTTAACCACCTCGGCGACCTCCGCACCAGAGATTGGAGAGCCCGATCCAAAGTCCCCAGGCTCCGCTTCCTCAGTGGAAGACGTGCCAGTAGGATTGAGGAGGTCTTCGAAGTATTCCGCCCACCGACTCACAACATCCCGAGTTGAGGTCAACAGCACGCCATCCCCACCATAAATGGTGTTGGTCGCGTACCGCTTTCCCCCCCTGAGACGCCGGATGGTGGACCAGAATCGCCTCGAAGCCGTACGGAAGTCATTCTCCATGGCCTCTCCGAACTCCTCCCACGCCCGAGTTTTTGCCTCAGCAACCACCCGAGCCGCATGCCGCTTGGACTGCCGGTACCTATCTGCTGCTTCCGGGGTCCCACAGGCTAAAAAGGCCCAATAGGACTCCTTCTTCAGCTTGACAGCATCCCTCACCGCCGGTGTCCACCACCGGGTTCGAGGGTTGCCACCACGACAGGCACCAACAACCTTGCGGCCACAACTCCGATAAGCTGCCTCGACAATAGAGGCGCGAAACATGGTCCACTCGGGCTCAATGTCCCCCGCCTCCCTCGGAACGTGTTCAAAGCTCTCCCGGAGGTGGGAGTTAAAGCTCCGTCTTACGGGAGACTCTGCCAGACGTTCCCAGCAGACCCTCACAATACGTTTGGGTCTGCCAGGTCTGACCGGCATCCTCCCCCACCATCGGAGCCAACTCACCACCAGGTAGTGGTCAGTGGACAGCTCCGCCCCTCTCTTCACCCGAGTGTCCAGGACATGCGGCCGCAGATCAGATGAGACGACAACAAAGTCGATCATTGAACTACGACCTAGGGTGTCCTGGTGCCAAGAGCACATATGGACACCCTTATGCCTGAACATGGTGTTTGTTATGGACAATCCATGACGAGCACAGAAGTCCAACAACAGAACACCACTCGGGTTCAGATCAGGGGGGCCGTTCCTCCCAACCACACCCCTCCAGGTCTCACTGTCATTGCCCACGTGAGCGTTGAAGTCCCCCAGCAGAACAAGGGAGTCCCCAGGAGGCGCACCCTCCAATACCCCCTCCAAGGACTCCAAAAAGGGTGGGTAATCTGCGCTGCCGTTCGGCGCATAGGCACAAACAACAGTCAGAGCCCGTCCCCCCACACGTAGGCGAAGGGAGGCTACCCTCTCGTTCACCGGGGTGAACCCCAACGTACAGGCACCAAGATGGGGGGCAACAAGTATGCCCACTCCTGCTCGGCGCCTCTCACCAGGGGCAACTCCAGAGTGGAAGAGTGTCCAACCCCTCTCAAGGAAACTGGTTCCAGAGCCAGAGCCATGCGTTGAGGTGAGTCCGACTATTTCTAGCCGGAACCTCTCAACCTCACACACTAGCTCAGGCTCCTTCCCCACCAGAGAGGTGACATTCCATGTCCCAATGGCCAGCTTCTGTAGCCGAGGATCAGACCGCCAGGGTCCCCGCCCTCGGCCACCACCCATTCCACAATGCACCCGACCCCTTTGGCCCCTCCCACAGGTGGTGAGCCTATGGGAAGGGGGACCCACGTCTCCTCTTCGGGCTGTGCCCGGCCGAGCTCCATGGGTGAAAGCCCGGCCACCAGGCGCTCGCCAACGTGCCCCTCCTCCGGGCCTGGCTCCAGAGTGGGGCCCCGGTGACCCGCGTCCGGGCGAGGGAACATTGTTTCCATTTATATTACTCATCATAAGGGGTCTTGTGGGCTGCGCTTTGTCTCGTCCCTCACCTAGGACGTCCCCAGATCCAGAATGAAATCCAGAGGTGATCGGGCTTTTGCGGTTGCTGCTCCAAAACTGTGGAACAGTTTACCTGAGAAAGTAAAGAGCGCTCAGACTGTTGACACTTTTAAATCTTCGCTTAAGACTCATCTCTTTTACTTGGCATTTGATCCTCGCAGGATGTGAGATCAAATTTTGAGCAGATTTTATTGTTGTTGCATTTACTGATAGCTTTATTATGTTTAGTGGCACTAGATGCATTTTACTCTGTTTTTATTTTATTTTTTTAACTGTAAAGCACTTTGGTCGACTTCGGTTGTTTTTATGTGCTATATAAATAAAATTGACATTGACATTGACATAGACAGTGTCATCAGCTGCTGGAGTCTGGTCATACGTGAAATCCTGACAATGTTGTCGGAGGAAAAGGGGGTGCATTTCCTGCAGGTAAGGAGCGTTACACTTTGGGACAAACCGCCATCACAGATTGATCAGTTGCTGACGACAACACTGCTCTGAGTGACGATGGAATCATGTCATATCAATGATAAGTGACCTTTGCAATTATTAAAAAGATTTTAACTCAGCCGTTATGCTAAAAACAACACCATCTGTGTGTCAGGGGTGGGGGGCAAACAACCATTCACTCTCTCACTCACACCTAGAGACAATTTAGAGTTACCAATCAGTCTAACATGCATGTTTTTGGTCTGTGGGAGGAAACTGGAGTACCTGGAGAAAATCCACACATGCACGGAGAGAACATGCGAACTCCACCCAGAGAGATGCGGGATTTGAACCGAGTTGACCTGCTCGCTGAGAGGCAGCAGCTCTACCAACTGTGCAGCTCTACCAACTGTGCCCTAGCTCTTTCTAAAAAAATATATATATATATATTGGAAAACTAATTTGGACATATTTCCATTGGATACAAGCACAATCAGTGGAAATCTTTTTTATGAAACAATACCAAAACTGCAGATAACTGTCTGTGATTTTTTAAATTTATTTTGTCTATCAGTTAACTGTAAGTTTTTTTAAATAATTTTTTTCATTTTATTTTAATTGTAATAATTGTAATAGGATTTTCTGGAGTTTTTGTTTGTTTGTTTTGTTTTTTACAATTGTGATTAGTATCACAACAAAATACATTGTCATTAATCTAATGTACCATTACCATTTTATCACTTGTTTTATTTATTTATTATTATTTTTTTTTTAAGCAGGCCTATTCTGCCTCCACATGATTCTGTCTTTAATCTTAGTTGATATTATTATTGATTTTACTTGATTTTATCACTTGTTTTATTTGTTGTAGCACTTTGAGATTTTTATTAATGAAAAGTGCGGTATAAATTCAATTCATTATTATTATTATTATTATTATTATTATTATTATTATTATTATTATTATTATTATTACCAGCTCTGCTACTCAGAGACAAAGTGAGTATATTACACATGTGGTACTTACACAAAGGTCATAACTTTTTGACCTCCTGCCCCTAAACTTGTTGCCACTACTGTACAGTACTGTATATAATTCAATTTTATTCAGTTTGGTTATATAGCACTAATGCACAACATAAGTTATCACAAAAAGTCAATATAAGTCAACATGTGATTATAAATATACAAATGAATAAACAAAACAAAAAATATATATACAGTATACAGTACATATATNCTTCCACTCTGGAGTTGCCCCTGGTGAGAGGCGCCGAGCAGGAGTGGGCATACTTGTTGCCCCCCATCTCGGTGCCTGTACGTTGGGGTTCACCCCGGTGAACGAGAGGGTAGCCTCCCTTCGCCTACGTGTGGGGGGACGGGCTCTGACTGTTGTTTGTGCCTATGCGCCGAACGGCAGCGCAGATTACCCACCCTTTTTGGAGTCCTTGGAGGGGGTATTGGAGGGTGCGCCTCCTGGGGACTCCCTTGTTCTGCTGGGGGACTTCAACGCTCACGTGGGCAATGACAGTGAGACCTGGAGGGGTGTGGTTGGGAGGAACGGCCCCCCTGATCTGAACCCGAGTGGTGTTCTGTTGTTGGACTTCTGTGCTCGTCATGGATTGTCCATAACAAACACCATGTTCAGGCATAAGGGTGTCCATATGTGCTCTTGGCACCAGGACACCCTAGGTCGTAGTTCAATGATCGACTTTGTTGTCGTCTCATCTGATCTGCGGCCGCATGTCCTGGACACTCGGGTGAAGAGAGGGGCGGAGCTGTCCACTGACCACTACCTGGTGGTGAGTTGGCTCCGATGGTGGGGGAGGATGCCGGTCAGACCTGGCAGACCCAAACGTATTGTGAGGGTCTGCTGGGAACGTCTGGCAGAGTCTCCCGTAAGACGGAGCTTTAACTCCCACCTCCGGGAGAGCTTTGAACACGTTCCGAGGGAGGCGGGGGACATTGAGCCCGAGTGGACCATGTTTCGCGCCTCTATTGTCGAGGCAGCTTATCGGAGTTGTGGCCGCAAGGTTGTTGGTGCCTGTCGTGGTGGCAACCCTCGAACCCGGTGGTGGACACCGGCGGTGAGGGATGCTGTCAAGCTGAAGAAGGAGTCCTATTGGGCCTTTTTAGCCTGTGGGACCCCGGAAGCAGCAGATAGGTACCGGCAGTCCAAGCGGCATGCGGCTCGGGTGGTTGCTGAGGCAAAAACTCGGGCGTGGGAGGAGTTCGGAGAGGCCATGGAGAATGACTTCCGTACGGCTTCGAGGCGATTCTGGTCCACCATCCGGCGTCTCAGGGGGGGAAAGCGGTACGCGACCAACACCATTTATGGTGGGGATGGCGTGCTGTTGACCTCAACTCGGGATGTTGTGAGTCGGTGGGCGGAATACTTCGAAGACCTCCTCAATCCTACTGGCACGTCTTCCACTGAGGAAGCGGAGCCTGGGGACTTTGGATCGGGCTCTCCAATCTCTGGTGCGGAGGTCGCCGAGGTGGTTAAAAAGCTCCGCGGTGGCAAGGCTCCGGGGGTGGATGAGATTCGTCCTGAGTTCCTTAGGGCTCTGGATGTTGTGGGGTTGTGTTGGCTTACGCGACTCTGCAATATCGCGTGGACATCGGGGGCAGTTCCCTTGGATTGGCAGACTGGGGTGGTGGTTCCCCTATTCAAAAAGGGGGACCGTAGGGTGTGTTCCAACTATAGAGGGATCACACTCTTAAGCCTCCCTGGTAAGGTCTATTCAGGGGTTCTGGAGAGGAGGGTCCGTCGGATAGTCGAACCTCGGATTCAGGAGGAGCAGTGTGGTTTTCGTCCTGGTCGTGGAACACTAGACCAGCTCTACACCCTCAACAGGGTCCTGGAGGGTGCGTGGGAGTTTGCCCAACCAGTTTACATGTGCTTTGTAGACTTGGAAAAGGCATTCGACCGCGTCCCTCGGGGGGTTCTGTGGGGTACTCCGGGAGTATGGGGTACCAGGCCCATTGATATGGGCTGTTAGGTCCCTGTACGACCGGTGTCAGAGCTTGGTCCGCATTGCCGGCAGTAAGTCAGGCTCGTTTCCGGTGAGAGTTGGACTCCGCCAAGGTTGCCCTTTGTCACCGATTCTGTTTATAACTTTTATGGACAGAATTTCTAGGCGCAGCCAAGGTGTTGAGAGGATCCGTTTTGGTGGCCTTAGAATCGCTTCTCTGTTTTTTGCAGATGATGTGGTCCTATTGGCTTCATCAGCTCGTGATCTACAGCTTTCACTGGAGCGGTTTGCAGCTGAATGCGATGCGGCCGGGATGAGGATCAGTTCCTCCAAATCCGAGGCCATGGTCTTGAGCCGGAAAAGGGTAGCGTGCCCTCTCCGGGTCGGGGAGGAGGTCCTGCCCCAAGTGGAGGAGTTTAAGTATCTCGGGATCTTGTTCACGAATGAGGGAAAACTGGAGCGTGAGATCGATAGGCGGATAGGTGCAGCGTCCGCAGTGAAGCGGGCGCTGTACCGGTCTGTCGTGGTGAAGAGAGAGCTGAGTCAAAAGGCAAAGCTCTCAATTTACCGATCGATCTACGTTCCCACCCTCATCTATGGTCATGAGCTTTGGGTTATGACCGAAAGAACAAGATCTCGGATACAAGCGGCTGAAATGAGTTTTCTCCGCAGGGTGTCTGGACTCTCCCTTAGAGATAGGGTGAGAAGCTCAGTCATCCGGGAGGGACTCGGAGTAGAGCCGCTGCTTCTCCACATCGAGAGGAGCCAGTTGAGGTGGCTCGGGCATCTGGTTAGGATGCCTCCTGGACGCCTCCCTGGTGAGGTGTTCCGGGCATGTCCCACCGGGAGGAGACCCAGAGGAAGACCCAGGATACGCTGGAGGGACTATGTTTCTCGGCTGGCCTGGGAACGCCTTGGGATTCCCCCAGAGGAGCTGCTCCAAGTGGCTGGGGAGAGGGAAGTCTGGGCCTCCCTACTTAGGCTGCTACCCCCGCGACCCGACCCCGGATAAGCGGAAGAAAATGGATGGATGGATGGATGGATCTGGGGACATCTAAGAGAAACTGGTTGGTAGACCGGAGTGCTCTTACAGGAGTGTAGATATTAATAAGATCACATAAATATGATGGGGCCAGACCTTTTAAGATTTTAAAAACAAGCAATAAAATCTTAAAATCAATTCGATAGCAGACAGGGAGCCAGTGAAGGGATGCCAGGACAGGGGTTATGTGTTCATATTTTTTAGTTGAAGTTAAAAGACGAGCTGCTGCGTTCTGGACAGATTGTAAACGATGCAAAGATGATTTGTCTAAACCAACATACAGTGAATTACAATAGTCCAAGCGAGAAGTAATAAAAGCGTGAATCACCTTTTCAAGGTCTCTGAAAGAGAGACAAGACTTCACCTTGGCAATGAGTCTTAGCTGGAAGAAACCGGATTTAACTACAGCATTTATCTGTTTGTCTAACTTAAAAGCACTATCAAAAATAACTCCCAGATTCCTGACATTGGAGTGGCTGTATGAAGCCAAGGGGCCAAGAACATTTAGGGTGTTACATTTGCCAAAGCTGATGGCTTCCGTTTTATTTTCATTTAGATTTAGAAAATTAAGTTTTAACCAGATTTTAATGTCATTCAGACAGTCCAGGAGTGGATCCAGTGGAGTGACCCTGTCTGACTCAATTGGAAGATATAACTGTGTATCATCAGCAAAGCAGTGAAAAGGAATGTTGTGTTTTCTAAAAATGGACCCCAAAGGCAACATGTACAAATTAAAAAGCAGTGGACCTAAAATAGACCCTTGAGGGACTCCACAGATCAAAGGAGCTGGAGATGAAGAACAGTTCCCTAAATGAACAGAAAAACTCCTGTCAGTCAGGTAGGATCTAAACCAGGATAAAACTGTGCCTTTGATACCGACCACGTGTTCCAGTCGTGACAACAAGATGTTGTGGTCCACAGTATCAAAGGCAGCAGAAAGGTCTAAAAGCACTAAAACAGCAGATCCTCCTGCATCAACAGTTAAAAGAAGGTCATTAAAAACTCTTAAAAGGGCTGTTTCTGTGCTGTGGCCTGATTTAAAACCTGACTGGAATTTTTCACCAATGCTGTTGGCAGTTAAAAACCTCTTAAGTTGATTAAAAACAACTTTCTCTAAAATTTTTGACAGAAAAGGTAGTTTTGAAATGGGTCTATAATTTAAGAGCAGTGCTGTATCGAGGTTCTTCTTCTTTATGAGAGGCTGCACCACAGCATGTTTAAAAGAAGCTGGAACGCAGCCAGATGACAGGGACATGTTAATCATGACAAGAACTAATGGACCAAGTGTGCTAAAAACTTCCTTAAACAGTCGAGAGGGAACACAGTCCAAATGTGAGCTAGAAGGCTGCATGTGATCCACAATGTCCTTTAAAACAATTAAAGTCACTGGTTCAAACTGTTCAAAGGCAGCTGAGGATGGAGGGAATGAGGATGGATCTGTGTAAATTTGTGTTGAAGAGGGTCTCAGAGCAGTGATTTTATCTATAAAAAATTTAGAAAACTGTTCACACAGTGCAGGAGATTCAGCAACATGACCAGCAGCATCACAAGGATTCACAACAGAGTTAAAAACATTAAAAAGAACCTGAGGTCTGTGACTGTTGTTTGAAATCATGTTAGATAAAAAAGCTGTTTTTGCAGCTTTAACAGCTCTCTGATAATTTGACAGGCTGTCTTTAAATAAGTCCAGGGAAACCTGCAGTCTGTCTTTACACCACTTCCTCTCAGCTCGTCTGCACAGGCGTCTGAGCGCGCGTGTGTGTTCGCTCAGCCACGGCTGACATGACTTCCTCCTTTTGATCTTCAGCGGAGCAACAGAGTTCAGAATGTCAGAGCATGTGGAACTAAAAAGTTCAGTAAACTCATCCACGCTGGACACAGAGCAGAACTGAGGGTTGCAGGAGACACAGTCATTAAAATCAGGGAGAAGCGCAGCGCTGTGTTTGAATTAATTGCGCGCGCAGAACGCACAGATGGTCCAGCCCGTTCCTTCCTGCCAGAGACCACTGCAGTGAACAGAACAGGTAGATGGTCTGATAAAAGACTCCCACAGATTTCCACAGATGATATATTTATCCCATAGGATAGCACGAGATCCAGCGTGTGCCCTTTCTCATGCGTGGCGGCTGTGACGGACTGCGTGAGATTAAAAGAGTCAATAATGTTAATAAAATCTTTGACCAGAGGTCCAGCGTCACTGTCCACGTGCAAATTGAAATCGCCCGTTATTAAAATTTGGTCATAACGTAGCAGTCCCGTCATAAAATCAGTAAAATCTTTAATAAAATCCTTGCTGTATTTAGGCGGCCGGTAGATTGTGGCGCAGAGTAAAAGTGGAGAGAAGTGTATCTCCAACATCTGAAGTTCAAAACTCTGATAAAAATGAGTGGGGATCTGCCGACATTTAAAACTGGATTTAAAAACAGAAGCTAATCCACCTCCTTTACCTGTGGTCCGAGGAGAGCTGAAGAAAGCGCAGTCAGGAGGGAGAAGTTCAGAAAATGGAGCTGATTCACCAACATGAATCCAAGTTTCTGTCAAGAACATAAAATCCAGTTTTTTGGAGGTAAAAAAAAGTCATTCAGGATAAAAGTCTTATTGGTTAGGGACCTTACATTCAGCAAGGCTACCCGGAGAGTCTGATCCATGCTGTTTGCAGCAGGTGCAGCAGGTGCAGCAGGTGCAGCAGGTGCAGCAGGTGCAGCAGGTGCGCGGGCCAGCTGGTGGAGATGTTTGATGTTTATTGTGCCGCACTTGGAAATCCTTTCCCGTCTCCAATATGAAGACTCATGTTCCAAATGAAGGGATGGAACCACAGATTTAATCCAACGATGTCTCCATTCATACAGAAAGTTGCTGGTATAATAGTGAGATAAACCAGAATTGTTGCCAGATGAATTCAGATAGGCTTTAATCCTAACCAAAAATCCTCCTCGCTTTCCGCGTCTACACTGGTGCCAGTTGTAGATGTGTCAACTTCTTGTAAATCAAATTGTTTACATACCCACCACTGGTCTGCAGGTGGATTCTTTCAGGCTGCTGAACTCTATTTGTCACTGAGTGTAGTTTTAAATTCTTAAAGTTTTTCAGTAACGGTTGTTATCTTTTCCAGTTTTCTGCTGGTTGGATACACGGGGAACAGATGTGTGACATCAGGAAGCATCATCCTCTTCTGAAGCCATTCAAGAGTCTTTCTGAGACGGTAAACTTAGCATGCAACTGTATGATTATACACTGTACATATACAGACCCCATGCTGAAAACATGGACACGTGTAAATTATACACTTTTTAAAATGTCTTTGTATGCATTTCAGTGACGTAAATAAATATTAAATTAATTCAAATCAACAATACATAAAAAACAGAATGTAATAAATTGCAAGTCAAACCCAAATTCTATTCACAATAGAACATTTTAACATATTAGATGTTTAAACTAGAATATTGTTTTATTTTTGACAGAAACAAGTGTAGTTTTGAATGTTATGGTTGTAACTAAAAGTAAGCAGCTAAAAAACTGATAAAATGTACACTAATTTGTTTAAACTGCAACAGTTCAGTGGGAGGACTGTGTATAAAAATAACATTTTTATCTCTCAGTACTAAGATGGTTAGTTTATTAGTCTGCAAAACATAGTGGTGTGGTGGACACAAATGTACAGTATATATTTCACGTCAGAATGTGCTCTTATTGGGAAAGGGACAGAATATAAAAGAGTAGTTCAACAGTTGTATTGTTAGTTGTTCTCCTGAGCTTGATGTTGGAAGACGTTGAGAATAAATCAAGACTAAAGGTATTTTTTGTCTCTTTCTGCCGACTTCCACAATTGGTGACCCCAAACATCTGAACATGTTTTCGAATGAGAATTCACCAGATGCTGACGCTGCTTCTTCCTCTGCCATGTTTTTGGACCAAGTTTTTTGCAGAGCAGACGTTGCTCCAACAGCCGTTGGCTTGTCTCCTGCTGTCGCTTCATCCTCCGTGTTTGCGGCCGTTATTAAGTTTCCAGAGTTCTGGCGACTCAACCCAGAGCCATCGTTTCAGCATGTTGAAGCCCAGTTTCATCTCCGTGGGATAACCACAGACGAGTACTTTCATGTTGTTGCTGCTTTAGATTCTGGTTCCACTCACCGTCTGATGCGGGACATGCCTAGCACTAATAAGTACAGTGCGCACAAGGAGAACTTACTGCGGCTTTACCAACGGACGGACGTGGAGCGGGCTGACCGTTTGTTGTCCCAGAGTGGCTTGGGGGATTGCAAGCCCTCCTAGCTGATGGAGAATAGGCTGACGTTACTTGGATCAGGGGATGTTTCCTTCCTTTTTACACACCTGTTTCTTCGCCAGCTTCCCCCACATGTCCGCACAGTGCTAGCCAGCTCCCCGCTGATCCAGACAAAGGATTATCACTCCCTGGCTGAAGAAGCGGACCGGCTTTTGTTAGCTTTCAGGTACTACAGCGTGCAGGCAATTTACCTGGTGTGACTCAAAGGGGGGCGAGGCTGTTGATGGCGTGGCTGCGGTGAAAGAGCGGCAGAAGGACGACGTGCTTTGCTTCTACCACCTCTGGTTTGGAGTAAAAGCAAAGTGCTGCATTCCTCCATGTTCATTTCTGCGTCAGGGAAACGAGAGAGCCGGCACTCACTAGCAGCTGTGTGTGCTGGCAGCTCAGATAAGCTGCTTTTCATCATGGATGAGGATTCTAGACGGCGTTTCCTGGTGGACTTGGGTCCACAGCGGAGCATTATGCCAGCTTCATCTACAGATGCTTTGTGTCAAAGTACCGGACCCCCGCTGGACGCGGCTAATGGCACTCCCATTCAAACTTTTGGATCGAGGTCTGTGACTGTGTTTCAACGGACATCAGTTTCAGTGGGACTTTGTAATAGCTTCTGTGTCTGTACCTATTTTGGGTGCTGATTTTTCATGTGCTTTCAGATTATTGCTAATAGCTGTTTAATCGATGCTGTGTCTTTTGATACCTATCCCTGTAAACTTGGAGGTCCTGCCCATCAACCTCTTGCTAACATGCTTGCCACAGGTGATGAGTATCAGCGTTTGTTGTCAAAGTTTCCTGCTTTGACAGTTCCCACCTTTTCTGCTACTATAGCTAAACAAGGGGTGGAACATTGTATCACTACAGTTGTTTCACCGGTTTTTGCACGAGCACGCTGCCTAGATACCACTAAGTTAGCAATAGCCAAGGACGAGTTTGTTAACATGGAGCGTCTTGGCATTGTGAGACGTTCCAAAAATCCATGGGCATCCCCCTTGCACATGGTGCCAAAGGCCGATAGAGGGTTGGCGACCCTGTGGGGATTTTCAGTGCCTTAACAACACACCCAGGACAGGTACCCAATCCCTCACATTCAAGATTTTTCTGCCCGCATGGCAGGGGCAACTGTTCTTTCCAAGGTAGATTTGGTGCAGGGCTACCATCAGGTTCCTGTGCATCCTTCAGATGTACCAAAAACTTCAGTTATCACACCTTTTGGTCTTTTTGAGTTTTTACGGATGCCTTTCGGCCTTAACGGTGCAGCACAGATGTTCCAGTGACTTATGGATTCAGTGCTGCAGTGTATGCCGTTTTTGTTTGTCTATTTGGATTATATATTGGTGGCTAGTCCTTGGGTGGAAGAACACATGGTGCACCTTCGCCAGCTGTTTGTTCGGCTCAGTGAGTATGGCCTGATCATTAACCCAGCTATGGTAAATGCCAGTTTGGTCTGCCTGCTGTTGAGTTCCTGGGACACAGAGTGTCTGCTCAAGGGGCGGTTCCCCTACCTGCCAAGGTTGAAGCTGTGTTAGTTTTTCCACGCCCTCCCTCAGTGAAGCCCCTGCAAGAGTTTTTGGGGATGGTGAACTTTTATAACCGTTTCATCCCACGGGCAGATCATCTTATGCACCCCTTGTATGAAGCACTTAGAGGCAAAAAAGGGGACCAGCAAATAGAGTGGACCCCCGAGAGGGTACAGGCATTCAATGACGCCAAAGAAGCTTTGGCTAATGCTGCATTTTTGGCCCATCCATCTCCATCAGCTCCTGTGGCTCTGACAACTGATGCATCTGATTATGCAGTTGGGACAGTTTGTGAGCAATGGGTGGATGGCACATGGCAACACAATGCATTTTTTAGCAGGAAACTCTGGGATGCAAAAAAAATATTTTTGCACCTTTGATAGGGAACTGGTCGCTCTTTTTCTGGCAACGCGCCATTTCTGATTCATGCTAGAGGACAGGGACTTTATTGCTTTTGTGGACCACAAGCCTCTCACTTTTGCTATGGTGAAAGTTTCTTAACCATGGTCATCACTGCAATAAAGGCATTTGTCTGCCATTTCGGAGTTTACTACAGACATTCAGCATGTGGCTGGCAAGGATAACGTGGTGGCTGACTGTCGATCTAGAGCAAAGGTCGCTTCTGTACATTTAGGAGTTGATTACCTCGCCATGGCTGCAGACCAATTGATAGACCTGGATATTTTTAGCACTTTGAGATTTTTATTAATGAAAAGTGCATTATAAATGGAATTCATTATTATTATTATTATTATTATATTCTGGCCTTTAAGGCAGCCGAATCCAGTCTATATTTGGAGGAAGTTTCCTTTCATGAGTGTGGTGCAACCCTTCTTTGTGAGGTCTCGACTGGCAAGCCTAAACCTCTGGTTTCTAGTGACTGGCATTGGCGGGTTTTTGATGCAGTTTATTCCCTTTCACACCCGGGAGTGAAAGCTTCAGTTAAACTAGTAGGGGCAAAGTTTGTGTGGCCAGGGCTCCGTAGAGATGCACGCACATGGGCGGCTTCCTGTTTAGCTTGCCAGGGTGCCAAGGTGCAACTGCACACTAAGGCTCCACTAGAACAGTTTCCTATTCCCCAAGGGAAGTTTGAGCATGTGCATGTGGATTTAGTGGGCCCACTTCCACATTCCAGAGGTTTTACCCATCTCAACTATGGTGGACAGAACCACTAGGTGGCCAGAAGCAGTTCCTCTGTCATCAACCTCTTCGATTGATGTGGCTCGGGCATTTATCTCCTCCTGGGTGTCCTGATTTGGTGTGCCATTGGACTTAACTTCTGACAGGGGTCCCCACTTCACCTCAGAGTTGTGGACTGCAGTGGCAGAGAGCCTTGGAGTTAAACTCCACCATATTACTGCTTACCATCCACAGGCTAATGGACTTTGTGAGAGGTTCCACCACTCAATGAAGGCAGCATTGCAGTCCTCATTGGTGGATAATGGTTGGATGGATTGCCTGCCTTGGATTTTGTTGGGCCTGCGTTCAGCTCCTAAAGAAGACTTGTGGTTTTCTTCAGCTGAGTTGGTCCTTGGCCAGCCTTTGAGGGTACCAGGGGAGTTTCTTCCAGGTCTGGCGAGTTCATTTGCTCCCAATGGGAGTAGGGCAGTCCTAACAGGGTAAAATAGATCTGTTGCCCCATTGGCAGCACATCACTTCCTTCCACGTGTTTGTGCCAAAGGACCTTATGTCGGCCGAGTATTTATTTATCCACCATGACGCACACCGTTCACCACTTCAGCCTCCTTACGATGGTCAATTTCATGTTTTGGAGAGGGGACCTAAAACATTTTTTGGTGGAGTTTGGGGGTAATCAGGAGAGGGTTTCAGTGGACCGTTTGAAACCAGCTCATGTGTTGCTGGGGGACCTGGTTGAGTTGACTCAGCCACCTTGTCGTGGCCATCCCCCCAATTTCTTTGCCCACTCTTCCCAGGTTTTTCCCCTACAGCTGAGTTACCTCCATCAGGTGAACACTTAAGTGGCAGTCGGTGCGGAGTCTCCTCCTCCTGTGAAGAGCAGCCATCGTGGCTGCCTTGTCAAACTCTCTAGCTGTTACCGTTAGGTATTTCATTCATTTATTTATTGTTTTATACCTGTAATAGGTTTTAATTTGTGTTTTTGGTGTTTGTGACATTCTGTGTGTTCAAGCGGAGCCTGTGTGGAGGACACAAATGTACAAGTATACAGTATACTGTATTTCACGTCAAAATGTGCTCTTATTGTGAAAGGGACATAATATAAAGAGAGCAGTTCAACAGTTGTATTTCAGTTGTTTCTCCTCAGCTTGATGTTGGAAGACGTTGAGAATACATCGAGACTCAAGATATTTTTCATCTCTTTCTGCTGACTTCCACAGTGGAACAATTTTAAATAAGGTTCCTTGATGGAAAACCATGATAAAAAATAAATTACTTAATTAAAGGAAAGTGTTCAAGGTTCCTTGTGAGGAGGGTCTGGACTCGGTGTCCCCTCACATCAGTGTGCAAAAAGCCTTATTATTTTTATCACCGCTAGTTTATTAGACCTCCTTACTGCATCTCATCCACCTCCAGCAGGGCGGCCCAAGCATCCATGGGGCCCTAAGCGGTTTGGGGCCCTGTAGTTCTGCTAATAATGTGGATTACTACAATCAACAGTCATATGATCAGATCATTCACACACCTAACAGAAACTCATTGCAACTCTGACAGCCCTGGGTTTTTTTGGGTGGAGGGGGCTAGACCATTTTTTTCCCTTTCTGCATGTATAGAGAATATTTTACATTATCTCACACACACACACACAATTCACAAAGAGCTTCTGGGACCTTAGGATATCAAATAGTCTTTATAGCTTATTCCTTAACATGTTACAAAGTTGTGGTGCTTGAGGTACCATATGGTCGACATGCATCAAGCAGCTTGGAGACCAATGATAACTGCTTACAGTTCTAGTTTTATAATCCTTTCAGCCAGGCTTTGAAGTTGGTTTGTAATGTTGCAGGATAAAGAGGTGTACTGCTGGCCAGTCCAAGAGTCTTTGAAGACCATGTTGTCCTGGGGCTGGAGCATGGACAGGATCAGAGAAGGAGCTCCTGCCAGTCTCCACAACAAATCCAGACGAATGTCACAGGCCAGCCAGGTACATCCAAGAAGATTGT
>JBBPBX010074373.1:0-14715 GCA_038048925.1 Garcialebias charrua
TTGTAGCGTGTGAAGAAGGAGAAACAAACTGATCTGCAAGCAGTTGCCTTTAATCCTTCGAGCGTCAAAACCAGAAACAGAATGAATGAATTTACACACGAACACTTCTTCTTCTTCACCTGGTAAAACCTGGGGAGCACCTCGCTGGCTCCTCCTACTGGGTGAGAGAGAGATGAGGCCATATACCTCACCAACACACCACACAGCCCCCCCCCCCGAACACCCAGAAGGGCAAATACAAAACATATCAGTCTCTCACAGGGGGCCTAATCAACCTGCCGAACCGACTGCGTCGACTCGGGGGCGGAGAAACAGCTGGCACCCGTGCAGGAACAACATTTTGTGCCACAGGTGGAGGAACACAGTTGGGGGGAGAAAACGGAAGATGGGGTCGAGCAGGAGGGCGGCCGCGTCTAGGAACCTGAGCCGGCAACACCTCTTCATCAGCCAACACATAGGCTGGCTTCAGGCGGTCCACTGTAACCAGCTCTCTACGCCCACCCATGTCTAAAACAAAACTTTTCGCGCCCCTTTCGAGCACCCGAAACGGCCCGTCATACGGAGGCTGGAGGGGCGAACGGTGGGCGTCACGTCGCACAAAAACAAAACGGGCAGACTGGAGTGCTGTGGGCACAAACGCCTGCGGGAAACAATGGTGCACAGGACCCGGAACCAAAAGACTACTCTGCGAATAGGGGTCCACCGCTTCGGGGAACCGTGGAGCGGCAGCGTCTAACAAAAACTCCCCTGGGATTCGTAAAGGCTGACCAAAAACCAACTCGGCTGATGAAGCGTTGAGGTCCTCCTTAGGAGCTGATCGCAACCCAAGCAGCACCCACGGCAAACGCTCCACCCAGCCAACGTCTGTTAGCGCAGCACGTAACGCCGCCTTAAGAGACCGATGGAAACGTTCAACCAACCCGTTAGCCTGAGGGTGGTAGGCGGTAGTGCGATGCACCTGCACCCCCAAGGAGCGCGCCATCTCGGACCAGAGCCCTGAAATAAACTGGGGACCTCTGTCTGAAGTGATGTCCGAGGGCACACCAAAACGGGCAACCCAAGTGGAGAGGAACGCACCAGCCACGTCGGAGGTAGTTGTGGAAGAAAGAGGAACGACCTCCGGCCACCTGGTTGTGCGGTCGACCACTGTAAGCAGGTGTGTGAAACCCCGTGATGGGGGCAGGGGACCAACTAAGTCCACATGCACGTGGTCAAAACGCTTGGCTGGAATGGGAAATGGTTCCAGTGGTGCCTTAGTGTGCCGGTGCACCTTGGCACGCTGACAAGCCACGCAAGCCGCTGCCCAACTCCTCACCTCTCTGCGTAAACCAGGCCACACAAAACGTGCGCTGACTAGTTTCACAGACGCGCGCACACCTGGGTGCGAGAGAGAGTGAACAGAGTCAAAAATGCGGCGGCGCCAACCTGATGGAACCACTGGGCGTGTCCGGCCTGTGGAAACGTCACACAGGATCAAAGGACCGCCCTCTCCCAATTTGACCTCCTCTAGCTTAAGCCCTGAAACGCCGGCACGAAGGGCAGTTATATCAGCGTCTCCCGGTTGGTCAGCGGCCATGGCAGAAAAATCTACCCCGAGGAGCACAGGACAAACGAGCACCCGTGACAGACAGTCTGCCACTGAGTTGGATTTTCCAGCCACATGGCGGACGTCCGTTGTAAACTCTGAAATGGCCGCCAAGTGCCGTTGCTGACGCGCTGACCAGGGCTCCGAAACTTTAGACATTGCAAACGTGAGTGGTTTGTGGTCCACATAAGCCGTAAACGAACGACCCTCCAGCAAAAAACGAAAATGCCGTGTAGCTAAGAATAGCGCCAACAACTCGCGGTCAAAAACGCTGTACTTGCGCTCGCAGTCCCGCAATTTACGGCTGAAAAATGCCAACGGCTGCCATGCGTCGCCAACGCGTTGCTCTACAACGGCCCCCACAGCTATATCTGAAGCATCAGTTGTCAGCGCAATCGGGGCCTCTGAATCTGGATGGGCTAGGAGTGCCGCGCTAGCTAACGCGGACTTAGCACCATCAAAATCCGGTCTGGTAGCCAGCAGAACCCGGTCCGCCTCCTCTGCCAAACCCCGGTAATCACCGGTAGATAAACAAGGGGAATTGGCCAAAGTAGCCCTCACTTGCGACGGAAGCTGGCGCAGGAAAATGTGAGGGAAAAGGAAACCCCCGTCGTCTGAACCAAGTAGCGACAGCATTTTGTCCATCATGTTCACAGCCGTGCCGTCACCCAAACCAGGCAGGGAAAGCAGTTTATCAGCCCTCTCAGTTGAAGTCAAAGTGTACCTTCGAAGCAGAAACTCTTTGAGGGCGCCATATTTGCCCACGTGTGGCGGGTCGCGCAGCAGCGGCATGGCTTTGCGGGTTGACTGCATATCCAGAGCCGACACGACCAAGAAGTACCTGGTTTCATCTGCGTTCACGCCTCGGAGGCGAAAGAGTGCCTCGATGTGCTGGAACCACGAAACCGGGTCACTCTGCCAGAACTCCGGGAGCTTAACACTCGCTGCGGGAGCAAAGTCGGCTGGGTTCGGCTGCAACAGCTGGGCAGACGTCGCGGCGGCGGGGTCCGAAGAAGAAACAACATCCTCGTTTGGTTCTGACATATTTCACGTGGGGTCACCACTGCGTGTGAAGAAGGAGAAACAAACTGATCTGCAAGCAGTTGCCTTTAATCCTTCGAGCGTCAAAACCAGAAACAGAATGAATGAATTTACACACGAACACTTCTTCTTCTTCACCTGGTAAA
Organism: Garcialebias charrua; assembly: GCA_038048925.1. Classification (NCBI taxonomy): domain Eukaryota; kingdom Metazoa; phylum Chordata; class Actinopteri; order Cyprinodontiformes; family Rivulidae; genus Garcialebias; species Garcialebias charrua. Next base: position 2,773 of record JBBPBX010074373.1, read on the forward strand.
ACCTTGGGAGCACCTCGCTGGCTCCTCCTACTGGGTGAGAGAGAGATGAGGCCATACCTCACCAACACACCACACAGTGAATAAAAGAAGAGAAAATGCTCATGAAGCTAAAATTGAACTAAAATGTGAGTAAATATCTGTTAAAGTATTTACCAAACAAATCTGTCGGTAAATAATATAAATACATGTGTGATACATAAACAGTACATAATACACTGTATGTGTATACTGTATACACATTGTATATATACATACATACTGTACTGTATATGCATGATACACACACATTGTATTTAATATACAGCACATAATATTTGAACACTGCAACATTGTCAGACGAGAACTATCAGTTTGTTATGATTATAGGTCCCCTGTTACTCTCATGTGAATAAAGCAGTGGGATGCTGTCTATACAGAAAATATTCCATAACACAAGTTCATCTTTTGGGTATTACTACATTTGTTCTATTGAATTATTTCTTTTTTTCAGGAAGGCCTGTACACACTGTACGCCTGGGTCCAGTCTTGGATTCCGGAGGGGTTGGCTGCTTGCTCCAGTCGGGTGGTCCGACATGACGAGGAATCTGTTCCAGTTTGTTTAAAATCAGAAACTGCGCTCGGCTCCATCATTCCTTGTTGAAGTGTTTTGATCTGGTATTTATTCTGTAGCCAAATCATTTTCATTAAAAAACATAAAATCACCAACAGTTCTCATATTGTATTCAGTTTCAACTGTTTTGAAATGCTTCTCATTATTAGACATTAAACAGTGTATCTTAATTATTGAAATAAAGAAGGTGAATCTTGGTGCAACTGTTTTATTCAAACTAAAGTTAAGCACATGTTACATTTAGGAATGCACGTTTTCATAGCAACACCAGATGTATGGTCCACGTGGAGCTTCATCCATCTCCTGGGAGTACCTTACACAGAAATACAACACAAAGGAGGAAAACAATTAAAATGCTGTTCATGTTTCAGGGTTTAAAGCAATATTTAACCTGCAGCCCTCAGAGAACCTGTTTTTTTAAGAGCAGGCTCAAGACCCATCTTTTTAACTGCATTTCCTGAACTGGTTCATCTCTGTTCAATCTATACCCTTTCCATACTATTTAATTTAATTAATAAATGTATTTATTTTGTGTGTGTCGTTTGCTTTAATTTTGTGAGTTTATTGTTTTATAATTCTGTACAGCACTTTGAGCTGCTTTTAGTATGATGGGTGCTTTATAAATAAAATTGATTGATTGATTAAACAATGGATTAAAAGGAGTTACCAAATTGTAACTTTTCACCACTAACTTTATTAACAAAGGCAGATCATGGTGGAAAATAAATAATATCTGTGACATTTACTGTAAAACGTTAAATACTATGACTGAGCAATAATTACAAATAATTTATTTTGTTAACACTAGTTTAAGTATGAAGGCAGTCATAGGCTAAATAAATAACGTAGTAATGTGAGAAATAGCGATCTTTACTGTGGTACAAGTTACATCAGGTAAGCTGAAGTAGCAAAGATTAAATCAGAACAAGCGTTCAATACAAAAACAACTGGACTTTATTTGTTACAGAAAACGTTTCACCTAGGGATGTGCCGATCAGGTTTTTTAAAACCGATACCGATACCGATCACCTATGTGTGACGATCACCGATACCGATCACAATTACCGATTGCCTATATGTGAGCCGATCACATAAACCGATCACCGATCACCGATCAAATGGCTTACCTGTAATTTATGAGTGCTGCTTCTGGCTACAAGATCTGAAAACTTTTCAGATCTTGTAGCCAGAAGCAGCACTCATGTTATTTTCAGAACCATAAAATCACCATAATTCAGACAAAAACATATTTTTACTAATTTATTTCAGAGAACAAAGTAAATAAAAGTAATTATCAACTGCATTATCAAAGAAAAATGTTTACCTTACTAACTTTCAATTAAAAAAAAAGGTTTTTTATTGTTTTTAAAAAAAAACACATCTATTACTTCATATAAAAAACTAAAATACCCCATTTGCTACTTAAAGCTGCACTGTTGGCTGTTTTTACAAATGGCTTTATAAATACGTAAAGTATCATTATTATTATTTTTAAATAATTTCGTGCTTTTTTGAACAACTTCCTGCGGGAACCAGGTGGCGGTAATGCGCTTAATATGAGTTCGCCAACCGCCATTCAACTCTATAGAAGAAGAAGAAGAAGAAGAACCAGGAAATACCGCCTCCGCCATTTTACATTCATTAGTTCCACACTCGGCACTCGGCTTTTGGAGGACTGTTTCTCCCATAAGAGGATGCCTCATACGGATAAATTAACTGGAAACACTCCCTGAACTCTGTGAATGTCTCAGGACTGGAGCAGCAGCCGCGATCGCTCCGCCGAGCGCTCCTACAGCGCCGCGCGAGACCAGCAGCTCATGGTATGAGCTAAGGCTAACATGCTAAACCGGAGCTGCAGCAGACAGCCGGCTTTGTGCGATCAGAGGTTCCTGGAGCTCGCCTCGATGTCGGACTGGAAGCAGAAGATACCGGGGGACACCCAGCTAACTTGGAATAACAAAGCCGACAGCCTTTTTGAAGCCGCAGCTAAACTGGACTGCCCGTAACTGCGCAGCGGAGCGGACTCGGTGGAGCTACTCGGTGGGGCTTCATGCTAACAGGTGTTGCTTATCGCGGCGCTGGCAGACGGCTTTTGGTAAGTTATTAAAACGTATTAAAACATTTTAATGACGAATTAGGTTTGTTGTGTTGAAGGACTTGTTGAAATTCCTCCACGAGGTACTTTTTCGTCGCACGTTTTGCAGTTAGCAAACTTCGCATCACAGGCTCTGTGATCGGTAATTGAAGGCAAAAGCCGATCACATCCGCTTTAATGATTATCGGTGCCGATTGATCGGTTACCGATTGATCGGCACATCCCTAGTTTCACCCTCTATCCAAAGGGCCTTTTCAATTTTATCATGTCCTGGATGACTGAGAATCTTCACCAGCATATAGCAAAGATTAGCTTAGCTGCTGCAGCTACGAGGGACATCTACGTGTATATTGTAATCACTTACTCTGCCAGTCACCAGAACTGTTATTAACATGAAGATCTGGACGTCCTTCACAAATCTGTCACTGAGTATAATCATCCATCCATGGATTTAAAGCTGTGAAGCTCCTCATTGTAGGCACTCCTCGTAGTCATTAAATAATTAACGATATCAGAGTAACTTCTTGGTGACAACTTCTCCGCTTCGTCTGACATGATTTCTTTCTCCAACCCATAGGGGTAAACTCCGACCACTGCTATTTTTTGCAGATATCTAGCTCTTGCGCCTTGGTCAAGAGTCTGTAATCTGTTTGTTCGCCATCTTCTGCAACTGTAAACAACAGCGTGGGACTGCGGGCGGAAGTAAAAAAATGTCATGGTAGTGGTGCCAAATCAGGAATAAGGTGGATAGGAGGAAGTTTGAGTTATGACACGGGCAGCTAAATTCTGGACCATCTGTAAATTGTGGAGAGATTTGTTGGGGAGGCCATAGAGAAGGGAGTTGCAGTAATCGATACGGGAAGTCACAAGACTGTGCACCAGGATGGCTGTGGAGCGGGGTGTGAGAGAAGCACGGAGACGGTTAATATTTCGAAGGTGGAAATAGGCAGACCGAGTAACATTGTTGATGTGTGAGGTGAAGGAGAGAGTGGTGTCGAGGATGAAACCGAGGCTCTTGACCTGAGGGGAGGGGGATAGCAGAGAGTTGTTAACACTAGAAGTCCCAGGATTTTCGACCTCCCCCCAGAAGTCCTGAAAGAGGGTCAAAAGACCCTTAGTCCAAACCAACCATTAGTGGGCCATTAGTGGGTCCACATTAGTGGGCCATTAACTGCCTTTTGTTATAAATATGCGTGCACACAACTCAGACACCCCCACCACACCAGACTGCACAAACTGCATTCCAATGTTTCCACCAGGTAAGTAAGACTCTGCTTGCACTTCCCCCCTTAGTCAGAAGAGAGGCCCTGACCTGAATTCACACATAACAGACCCTGAAGTTATCTCACAGTTGAACATTTTGGGACATCCACTGAACGGAAAGCTTTGTCTGCTCCAGAACAATTTTATGCATAAAATTGTCTTATTCTGCTGTGCTGACTATCCTGTAACTTTGATGTTCTGTCAAATAAATTATTTTGCTTACAAGTACTGTCTCTCTCCTTGTCCTTGGCACATGTATATACGGTGCGTGCCGGCACATGCAGGTGGCCCATTGCTGTGTTCTAAAACATGCTTGACCTATTGTTGTCCGTCACCTGACGGACAGACACAGGTCACATGACATGAAGTCAACTGACGGACCGACATAGGTCACACGACATGAGGTCAACTGACGGACCGACAAAGGTCACATGACCTGAGGTCAAGTGACGGACCAACACAGGTCACATGACCTGAGGTCAAGTGACAGACCAACACAGGTCACACGACATGAAGTCAACTGACAGACCGACACAGGTCACATGACATGAGATCAAGTGACGGACCGACACAGGTCACATGACCTGAGGTCAAGTGACGGACCAACACAGGTCACATGACCTGAGGTCAACTGACAAAACGACACAAGTCACATGACATGAAGTCAACTGACGGACCGACACTGGTCACACGACATGAGGTCAACTGACGGACCAACACGGGTCACTTGACCTGAGGTCAACTGACGGACCGACATAGGTCACACAACATGAAGTCAACTGATGGAACGACACTGGTCACTCGACATGAGTTCAACTGACGGACCGACACAGGTCACACGGCATGAGGTCAACTGACGTACCGACACAGGTCACACGGCATGAGGTCAACTGACGTACCGACACAGGTCACATGACCTGAGGTCAACTGACGGACCGACACAGGTCACATGACCTGAGGTCAACTGACTGACCGACACAGGTCACATGACCTGAGGTCAACTGACGGACCGACATAGGTCACACGACATGAAGTCAACTGATGGACCGACACTGGTCACTCGACATGAGGTCAACTGACGGACCGACACAGGTCACACGGCATGAGGTCAACTGACGTACCGACACAGGTCACATGACCTGAGGTCAACTGACGGACCGACACAGGTCACATGACCTGAGGTCAACTGACTGACCGACACAGGTCACATGACCTGAGGTCAAGTGACGGACTGACACAGGTCACATGACCTGAGGTGAACTGACGGACCGACACAGGTCACATGACCTGAGGTCAACTGACTGACCGACACAGGTCACATGACCTGAGGTCAAGTGACGGACTGACACAGGTCACATGACCTGAGGTGAACTGACGGACCAACACAGGTCACATGACCTGAGGTCAAGTGACGGACCAACACAGGTCACATGACCTGAGGTCAAGTGACGGACCAGCACAGGTCACACAACATGAAGTCAACTGACGGACCAACACAGGTCACATGACATGAGGTCAACTGAGGGACCGACACAGGTCATATGACCTGAGGTCAAGTGACGGACCAACACAGGTCACATGACCTAAGGTCAACTGACAAAATGACACAGGTCACACGACATGAAGTCAACTGACGGACCGACACAGGTCACACGGCATGAGGTCAACTGACGTACCAACACAGGTCACATGACCTGAGGTCAACTGACACAACGACACAGGTCACATGACCTGAGGTCAACTGACGGACCGACACAGGTCACATGACCTGAGGTCAACTGACTGACCGACACAGGTCACATGACCTAAGGTCAACTGACGGACCGACATAGGTCACATGACATCAAGTCAACTGATGGACCGACACTGGTCACTCGACATGAGGTCAACTGACGGACCGACATAGGTCACATGACCTGAGGTCAAGTGACGGACCAACATATGTAGCCCACTGAAAGGGACCGGGGGATTAAAGGCCGGTGCAGAGCTCCGCGCTGGACCGAGCCCCGCGCCACGCACGCGTTGCGCGTGGGAGGTTCACAGCAGAGCGTAGCTTGAACCAGCGTGTGGCTCCAACAGAGCTCTGCTTTCTTCTCACGTTCTCTGTGAACAGCTGCACGCGGAGGGGGTCAGTTCAGTCCCCTTCCGCGTGCAACTGATTGGTCAGACACCGCGCTTCGCGAAGGCGCTCGTAAAATTGGAGCTTGGCGCGCTCACGTGAACGTTCAAAGGGCTTGTGCAGCGGCGACCTCACGGCGCTCACACAGCGGGGCGCCGCGCTCGCTCAAGCGCGGAGCTCTGCGCCGGCCTTTAGAAGCCAAGTTCACTTGTGCAAAAAAGCGCAGCCTTAGTGAAATTAGCGTGCCCCCTCCTGTGGTGCGCCAGTAATAGCCTTATTTACAAAACAAAAGCGCCTGTTAACAGCTCATTATAGGATGTTAGCTAAGGGCCAGTTTACACGGCGCGTATTTTGAGTGTAACCGCTACTTTCTCTTTGCGACTTTGCTTATCGCCTACACGACGCTGCTGGCCCCCCTCGATGACACCGATACTTTTCTGACCCTGCTCTCAAGGTGGAAGTTTTTCGCTGACCCCCCGCTGATAATGTAAACATCTCCCGTGGAGCTTTTGTTTGAACACATGCGCGCAGCTCGCACGCGCAGACAGTCTGACATTTCACGTGTCACGTTGCAAAATATAACAGTTTAACAATAATAAACAGTATTTATGTTGGCGTGGGAGATGTAAATTTATCTGAACTACAGTATCTATCTGGACTCGTTACATTTTTTTAACAGTGCTTAACGTGCTGTGAAAATGAAGACACCAGGTTTATTTTTTATTTATTTATTTATTCAGCACCACAAACTTTACGTAACACAAACACTGAGAATTAAACTGAACACACTATTAAAACACGTGAACCGAACTGTAACTACGTTAATGAACTGGACTCTTGCTGTGTGTTCATCTGGACCCATCAGAACCGCCGAACCATCAGCCTGTTGGAACGACAGCTCCACCTGGCAGAAATAAATAAATAAATAAATAAAAACTCAGTTGTTGTGTGATCAAAGTAAACAAGAGCAAACATTATATTAAGAACGTTGATTTACCTGCTGTAAGTCAGCTGTTTATCACAGAGTAATGTCCGGTTCTGGTCCACAGCCCGCTCAGCGGTTCTGGTCCACAGTCCACTCAGCGTCTGTCTGGTGTGGAGCTTGGTAGATGAAGAGAGTCCCGCTTGGTGTCAAATCTGTTGACTCTTATCCAAATTCCAGCTTTAACTTGTTGTTAACTTGTTGACAACAACTTGTAGTTAGCTGATTTTAGCCAGAGAGGAAAACAGACGAGGCAGCTGCTCTGTTTACCTCAGGCAGCGCATGCGCAGTAGTGAAGGTTCCAATAATCACAGCGCCATCTAACGGCCCAGCATGGTAACTACAGTTAAATCATGAGGACGGGGGGTGGAGGGGGAGAGAGTCGTATCCACAGAATTCGACCGTGTCAACGCAAAACTTTTCACCTAATTAACATACCCAAAACATCCGTTTCCCCCACACAGTGTCCGTGTAAACAGGGCCTAAAATCCTTTGGGTCACTCGACCCGTCTCTGGGTTCCAAAGGTAGAAATGTTGAATGACCCTTCTCTGGGACTTCTAGTTTAAGAGGGACGAGAAGATGTTCTGATTTTAAAATAGAGTTTTTGGTACCAACAAGAATGATTTCTGTTTTGTTGCTGTTTAGTTGAAGGAAATTGTTAGAAACCCAGTTATTTAGCTCATTGAGACAGTCGGTGAGGATGGAGGGTGGGTGGATGGAGTTTGGTTTTGCTGACAAGTAGACAAGTTATGCTGCTATAGGCTTAGACTGCTGGAGGACAAACTGAACACACTTTTTTTTCAGTATGCTATTGTCTTTACTTACTCTGCTCCACCTGTTTTGTTTTTGTAATTACTTTTTCTATCCTTAACTTGTGTTGTTTTGTCTTTCAGTTACACCTGGACCTGTATCTGGACCTGCCATTCTGTATTCGTTTGTCTCTCCTTTCTGTCCTCTCAGACAGCAGGTCAAAGCAGATGGCTGCTTGTCCTGAGTCTGATTCTGCAGGAGGTTTTTTCTTTTTTAAAAGGGAGTTTTTCCTTTCCACTGTTGCCTTTGCGCTTGCTCAGGATGGGAGACTGCAACGAATTGAAGATTCAACCCGTTTACTGTATTCCTTAGAGAACTTTACTGATTGGCTTTTCTATGGGAATGTTCCTGTAAAGTACCCTGAGACAACTTTGTTGTGATTTGGATATATAAATAAGCTGAATTGACAATTTCAGCAAGACAATGACCCAAAGCTCATGGCCAAGATCTCAAAAGAGGGGCTTCAGGACCACTCTGAAGGTCCTGGAGGGTCCAAGCCAGAGTCCAGACATGAATCTGATTGAACATAAGAGATATCTCAAAATGTCTGTGCAGACGTCTTTTATCCACCCTGAAGGGATGCAGGGAGAATTATTGCAAAGAAGAATGGGCCAAACTGCCTAAAGATAGGTGTGCTCAGCTTGAAGCATCATCTTCAAAAAGACTTGAAGCTGTATTGCTGCAAAAGGTGGATCAACAAAAGATGACACAAAGGCTGTGAATATGTACATGATTTTATAGTTTTCTATTTTTTTAAATAAATTTGCAAAAATATTCCTTCACACCATTCATTCAACCTTTATTTAGGCAGGTTAATCCCATTGAGCCTTGAGGACCCATTAACAAGAGAGACCTGATTTCAACAAAGAATGATGACAACAGCGACAACAATAAACAATCATAATGGGGTATTGTGTGTAGAATTATGATGAAGTTTGTCCCTCCGCCTTTTTTCTTTCTTTTTTATAAATAATAACCACAGACATTGGCAATGGAGCAAATGTCTTACAATCTACAAAGTAAACTAAATAAGGTTAAAAAAAAAGAGTTAAACAAGTTTATACATAATTGAGTAAAATAAAATAATATGTACTTATTCAAATTCATACAATAAAGGGTTTGTTACAATAGGAAAAAAACCTAAAACGGATAACAAAGGGGTCTGTTTATGAAATAAAGTTTTATTTCTTAAGAAGACTTCTTGTTTTTACAAGTTTATGATTATTTAAATGAAGTTATTCAACAGAGGCAACATGTTTTTAAGTCAGTTTCTTTAAAATTAATAAATGAGTGGATTTTTTTTTCTCACTACATATCATCTTGTGGACATAATATTTTGCCAGGATTACAATTAGATTTACTATATATATTTACAGTAATCTGAAGAAAAGCTGAAATGTTAAAGATGAGCAATATTTGCAGTATTAATAATACAATGTCTTCCCAACTTTTTCTGTATGGCGTCTGAATTAAGAGTTTATTAATGTTTTTCTGACTAAATGTTTATCAATTTTTATGTTAAGAGTTAATGCTTAATTCAGATTCAGATTCAGTTTATTATTGCCATTGTCAATTAACAGGATTCACAGAATAGGAATTTGCTTTGGCATAACGGTGCATAAAATATAGAAATATAAAACATAAAAAACATAAACCATAAAACATCAATACAATATTCAGTGAACAAAACCTACTAAAAAACAGCGCAATTAGAGTGGTGCAATCAAAATACAGTGATACAGTGATTCCCAATCAAAATACAAAATACAGCGACCAAGGCAAGTTATGAGGTAACATGGTTATGAGTGTTCAAAAGTCTGACAGCAGAGGGGAAGAAACTGTTTTTATGGCGGGAGGTTCTGGTCCCAATTGACCGAAGCCTCCTGCCTGAGGGGAGTCGTTCGAACAGACCGTATGCAGGGTGAGAAGGGTCAGCTGTGATCCGACCTGCTCGCCTCACAGTCCTGGAGACGTTAATGCAACACTTGTGAGAGAAAACATTTTAGTTTAGTGTCAAGATGTATTCATTAAAGCCTTGAAGTGGGGGGGTTTGTGCGGCTGTGCTTCAAAGGCCCAGAGTTTCTTTGAATGATAAAAGGGCCCATCCTTCTTGGAAAGACTGGTCTTTGATGAATGGTTGCATATCGCCCATCTCACTTCAAGCCTTGCAGTTCTTCTGAAAGGGAGTGAGGCACACAATGTGTTTCCATGCATTTCACAGCCAAGTATGTAAGATGTTGATGAGTTGCAGTTTTCAGTTAAGGGCAAACTGACCCGTGCCTAGTACCACTCAGACAAACAAGTTTGAGTGAAGTCATCACACGCACCCCACAAGGTATAAATTAGGAGCTCGGATGAACACATTCGAGAGTCTGCCATGATCCGATCAAGATGCTCGGCTGCGTTGATGTATATTCCCGCCAAAACTGTGATGGCTCTCCCAGTTGTGTCAAAAGGTGAGGGATAATGATTTTACATCAATGCCTAAGTGTGTGTATGTAAGTTTTACTGTAGTGTAGTGGGAATGACCGTGGGCATGACCGTGGGCATGACCGCTCTGATACACCTGTGTTTATTCATGAACAGTGTTGTAATTTACAATATGTCTTATGATCACATATGTATATGCTGTGTCATTTCTGCAAATGAAAAGGTGTCAAAGTTCAGATAATATGTCGAACTGACTAACTCAGAAGTTGTTTTTGTTGAGTTTCAGCTAAAACTCTCACTAGCGTCTGAAAGTCTCCTCACTGAGACACTTTTCCTAAACAATTTCTCTCTGCTCTGAATTTCACCTTGAATCGTGATAACAACAAGTGAACTGCTCGACTGGTTCTTTTGGACCAATCGGGAAGAGACAAGTCTCTCTCATCTCAGATCTTCTACTAAGGTTCTAAGCTTTTGCTTGAAGTTCAGTTATGCTGGGGACTTCAAGACATGAGGTTTCCCAAAGAGCTGATTGAATGTCAGTCACACGCTAAGGACACGTCATTCAGTTAAAGACTAATAACATGTTGTTATGAGTCCACTTCGAACCGAGCGTAAGCTCAGAACTTTGTTTATTCCTTTCTGGAATAAGTTATCTTGAGCCAGAAACCAGGAGCTGACGCATTTTCTGATGACCAACGCCAAACCAGGAGACGTTGGAAGGGAAAAGAATAACCAGCTCAGATGTACTGGCCCCCACAAGGACCCCGTGCATCTGAAAAGCTACAAGGTCTTCTCTTACCGGGCTGTCGTCAAAAGGTAAAGAGCTGTTTACGAACGTACCTGGAATTTAGCAGAAGTCGGATGGAAAGTGTCATTGCTGGTAACATGGTCAAGACAAATAATTTCCTCTTAACCTCTCCCTATTCCTTTCTAAGCTGGAAACTATATTTAAGCTAAGAGCCACAGACTAAGTATAATGACATCCTGTATTCTTGTCTGTTGTGTTACATTTAAGTGTGCTGATACATGTTGAACTGCAAAGAAAGTGAAATCTATCAATCAAGTGTAATGGTGTTAATTTAGTTGATTTATTTTAAATAAATGGTAGTGTCTTTGGCCTACCAAACTAAGTTAATGTTTCCATTGTCACTCTATGGCTTCTATTTTACTTATCCATCATAAAGATCACAGAAATATTGGGTAAACGGAAAAAGAAAAGAATCCGTGAAGTTACTATTCAATCTGAATAAGTAAATTAATTAAGTTAAAGAGGTCAGTATTAATATTGACCTCCTATATATCCTTTACAGTAGCGAGATTAAACAGACACTTTGATCTTAGCAGGAAAACTGTTTGTATGTTTGACTTGTATGTTTTTCCTTTTTTCTGTCACAGTTTTCTTTAATAAATGACATCATTATTGTTAAGGGAATCTGTGTTTGTTTTCTTCCAAACAAGTGTGTGCCTACCTTTCATGAATCTGACAAATGATTTAAACTATGATAAAACATTAACCATTTGGGTTGATCTGAAATTTCATAAAACATTTTTGGCGACGAGGATGGGATAAGATGAAGGGATGCACACGGTGCTGTTTGGAAAAAAAGGAAAAGTGTGAAGCTGTGTTCTTGTA